>JACATO010000946.1:0-290000 GCA_018389105.1 Nautilus pompilius | reverse complement strand
CCGTAACACTGTATCCATCTCCACTACTCATCTCAAGATGAGGTGCTGGTTTTGCGGGCTGTATCCTAACCGCTTTAAACGTGTTTCCACGAAAAAAGTAAAGCCTAATTCTGCCCCCCACCATTTTTCCCCCTTACATATCTGAATCTATATCTTCTGTCAATGTTTAGTAAATAAGTAACGGTTATTGAATAGCGAGATGGCTTACCACAAGCAGCCAGCGCCGGAATTCGATAGGCGATTTCCATTGTTTCATGATGTACACTTATGCTTGGTATTTCCATAAATTCGGAGACTGCAGCGAACTTTAAAAAAAGGGGGGGGGACAGGTTCTTGCTTCATAAACTTGGGAAAAAAAGCCTGCTTTATATTTACCTTGCGGAGTCAAAGACATCATACAGAACCAGATGCCTTCTCTCAGCGTGAACATCCGTGGCTCGACTCCCTTGCCGTCCCACTTCTCACTGTTGTTCTGGTAGCTGAACGGACTGAGCCGATCGAAAACCGAAATCAGGACGCTAAACACAAAGAAAGCTCCTACGATGCAACCCCACACCTCCTCTTCAAGGACAGCCATGAATTTAAATATCGAGTATTTGTACTTGGGTTTCTTCATCAGTATTGTGATGCCCACGAGGTCGTAGTAGGGTACTGTGAAGTCGACTACGTTCTCCCTCTCTGCCATTATCGACAGTGGACCGATAGCTATGTCAGCTCTCTATAACAGAAACAGTTTCGTTTGTTTACTTACATTGTTCGAATAGAAACCTTCTAATATTATGTTTTGCCTCTCAATCTCCTATTCTATGCAAATGGACTTGGAGGAGTGATGCTTGTAGTTAGAAAAACTATTAGATACTTTCTTTTTTAATTTTATTGTTATTTTTTTAATTGTTAACTGCGAAGATATCAGGCATTTAATGGTCTATCTCATTATCTATATGTCTACCTGTATTTTTCAGGAGAACATAAAAATAAATGGCTGGGAACTTTAGACCAAAGATAATTTCTCGGCTCCCCGGAAATGCCTTTCATCTGATGTCCGTAAACAAGCAACTATTTGGTACAGTATAAAAACAAGAGTTGTCTACCTTGTCTGCCAACTCTCGGATAACCCCGTTCCACGTACCGTCGTCGGCTAGGTGCCCATACTGATCATCGGGGCACTCGTAAATGGTGTAATCGAAGTCCATCCTTGTGGCGATTCTCTCCAGCAGGTCTATACAGTAACCTTCATAGGAGACTTCACTCCCGTTTTCGACTCTGTATATAAACGGAGGGTCCTCGGAGAACAGTAAAGTGAAAGCCGTTATGAAACACTCACAATATCGAGCCAGTCACTAATTGTATGAGTTTGAGTTTTTTAGTAAAGAAAAGTAATAAATAAACAAAAAAAAGTATATACTGTATTTGTTTATTTTTTTTTTAAAATTTTCTTCACTTACACAAACAAGTTTTAGGAAAGATGACCCGACCGATATTACTTTAGATATTGAGCTGCCACCTAGCAGAAGGTTTCGTTAAGTAATGTTGTGTTACGTCCCCTTGTATTTATAAAAACAAACAACAACAACAAAAAAGAAAACTTACGCTGATCAATTCGAAGACTTTTAGGAAGGATCACTGTAAGTTTATAAATGATCTGTTTCGCCTAAAAAGAAAATCTACTAAAATACTGAAAAACACACCTAAAACGGTCCGAAGTGTGAAGAACGAGAGGCATGTCAGCTGCTAACAGGACAAGAGCGCTAAAGTACAGGGATCGTATTCCCGTTAGTATGAAGTCCGCGGTTCATCCACGTCCTTCGTGCTGTGTGCATGTGCCGGAGTCTTTTAAGAAAAGGGATGCTGAATTATCAGGAAAAAAAGTAGCGCTGATTCGCTAGAACGATTCCCGTTCCTAAACATTTAGAATATGCGGAATAAATTTTTTAAATGTTAAGTTTACTTAACTCGAACTTTGGTCGTTTAAGAGAAGACCCCGACAGAGAATCAGGGGCTATGGAGGAGGAATGTTTTCGGTTGTCTACCCTGACTCACGCTAAAGGTGGCAATTACGAACCGCCTAAGATCTTGGTAATTCTCGCTATTTTAAAACGTATTCGTAGTAATGAAATTGTTAATAAATTAAATAACTTACTGGCAATTTTCAGTAAGCGGGGGAAGTGTATGGCAGTTTAAAATTCGAAAAATGGAATCGCACCTGCATATGATCGAAACTTACCTGTGCTAAAGGTAAAAGACATACCTGAGGAATCAAAACCACGCGATATCTTTTTTTTCTGTTAGCCGGAAGTATCCGTCCTTGAATATCAAAACCTGTTTTCTCTCTCCAGTCGGCAATCTGATTTTAAAAGAATTCTTATTTGTTTACAGTTGTCATTCTTAACTAAATTACAGGTAGGTACGGATATACAACAGGTGGTGTGCGTTCACATACTGAATTTACTGACTTCTACCACGCCCTCGTGTAAGGTGCGTGACTTGGACCAAATGTAGGCATTAACAGACAGCCAGGAATGCAAAAAAAAAAACAAACAAATAAATACAAAACAGACCTGGTGGCGGTTAATAACCAGATTGAACTAGTTAGTTGTAAATACTTAGAAATTTTGTCCGAAAAATGTTCAAAACTTAAAAAAAATCCAGAAGTTTTGCTCTCGTTGTACAAGGAACAAAGTGTCGAGAAAAAGTTTGAAATCCACACGCGAGAAACTCCAGAGTTTGGCAGGAAAATCCCTAATGAGTTCTTCCTCCTTTTTTTTTTTTTTTTAGATGTGAGAGAAAACGGACTGCCCGGAAGAAACCTACGTGGCGGCAGCCGGCTGGTCGAGATGAGCGAGAAGGCTCCATCAGGCCAGACCCCTTCATTCCTTAGTACATTTCTTAAGTTTAACCCTTAACCGAGAAAACATTAGATTTCTGAGAAAACGAGTTTTTGTAAATATTACCAATTTTCGATTCTGTTTTTTTTTTTATTTTTTAAAAATGATTGATTATGTATAAAATGATTGATCAGTTAAATCTTCTTCCGGTTTCGTTTTTGAAGATTGTCCAGAATCAATTCGAGCGTAAAATGGTTACCTTTTCCTCTTTGATTGATTCCCCCATTTCGAAGGTGTGCCGCTTGACGGTGAGCGTCAGGTGTTGCTGAATCCGGCCGTCGAGGTACCGCAGGGCTCCAAACACCCCGTTCTGAGTCGTCTGCAATGAGATGCGGACAGACATTTCTAATCTGCAGGTATAAAGTGGGCGCAAAAATGAGAAATACCGGTGTTTGGCATCGTAATCACAGACCAGTTATCTGCAGGTTTCACTGCAGTGGGTCCCTACTCACGTTTTTTAAAATCCGAGTAAAGATGCCGGCGTGAGGCGGGCTGGACTGGGCTGGGCTGTCCACCGTGTAGCAATCAGCATAGTTCAGCGGGATGACGGCAGGTGTCCGAGATAGCGCCTTGGCAATTAGCGTCATCAGGTCGAACGAAAAAGCTTCATCGATCTACAAAGAGATTCTCAATTACTGATTCGAACGTTGTCTTTCTCTTCCAGACGGATGATCAGGTGGATTTATAACAGAACAACAAAACAACAACGTCGTTGACAGGTGTTAAATTAGTTAGGGAATGAGAACTAAAGCAGGAGTTCAAAGAAGTCTGAAAGAAGCCATCATGGCTGACAGAAGGCCAGCAGTTTTTGCAAACCGATTAACGCAAGATCCGTCCGACGATGCACAGTACTTTCCCTAATCTAGTATCATCTTCGGACTGAGCTTTAAACTAATTAGAATTCCATACGTTCCGTTTAAAGCCAATGAGACGTTAAACGTTAGCCTGTACCCACCGACACCTCTGTAGTTGGCACCGAGATGTTCAGCAAATATAGCGGACTCCATTTAAAATAAGAAGAAAAAAGAACGCCAGCAAAACTCGCGGAGACATTTTGGCTGCGGATGCGAGTTCCGGGTTGGAATTTAATGCACGACTTACGTTCGGGATGTTTCGGATGAAGCCGGGTTCAGGAGGCTGCTTCATTGAATCTGTGTAATCGAGCAGTCCGCTGATTCCTATTACTGTCAGCTTTCCACGGCATCGCGGGCAGTTCAGCTTCGACTCCTTCAAAGGTTCCCACAAAAAGAGAGATGGTTAGCCATCATTGTTAGCTACATTAGTTGGTAAATATACTCCAGCCATTAAAAGATTATATCACCTTAAACAACTTACAGAACCACGGCCATCTCCACTGTCTAACGCGACCGCTCTGGTGTCCGTATTAACCAACAGCAACACAGTTTCAATGATGAATGAACTGTTTAGAGACCGCACTTGGAGAATAGAGAGGCAAACAACAAAAAACTTGGAATTTTAAAAATTCTATTTAAAACAAAATTTTTTTTAAATTACAGCATCAACTGTAAAATAAACTGAAAGTTTAATAAAATTCTATTTTATTTTTAATTTAATTGATTTTAAGAATTGAACTTGTTAATTATTTAATAATTCAATTAAATTGTTCGGTTAAATGATTACTTAGCAATTCAGTATTCCTTAATGTTTAATTAATTAATTATTTAATTGAGCTCAATTATTTCTTTAAACTGTTAAGCCAAAATAAGACAACATAATACATCATCACATCAGCAGGAAAAAACCGTGAATACCAGCAATTGTGGATATGTTTTGATTTACTTGGCTGGAAGTTTTCGCTAGAATTCCAGCAAAGACGTGAGAACCAACCATCCTACCTTAGAGATAACGAAATAGGTGTACATGTCGTGCGTTATATCCAGATTGCTGATCTGAAATAGCAAATAAGATATGTGAGAGATGAATGCAATAGGAAACAGCGATTCCAAATAATCAAAAAAGAATTCATCGGAAATAATATATATATATATACTGTATACGTAAGAGAGACCGACCCGGTGGCTGGTTGTAACAGTACCAGATAGATGAGGCTGTAATCGACGTCATATCCTCTGACCTTTGAATATGATGTCGATATAAGTCTCATCAGCTGTGTTTAATTAAGAATTACTGGTGCTGTAACAACTAGATCCGGTTATTTCTGTGTGTGTGTGCGTTCTGCGAATTCTAAAATGTTGTGCCAACAAGGGAGAGAGCATAATCCATGATCGATGAATGCATTGATCTCCGTGCAGGTAAATATCTGATAGGTATAGTCTTCTCCTACCCTCCCTTAGTCACGTTGCCAACGGACGGCTCTGAACGCCCTGTGTGAACGTCAGTTGCTTGTCTGGTGGAGGGGTAGCTGTGATGTCCTTCAGATGATTCAGTAGAAGTAACTCGCACGATGGAGTGCTTCTCTTCCATATTTAAGAGAGGATATACTTCACTGAAATAACATTTCCATGCTTTAAACCAACTAAAATACCGTGTCAGGGTGTTTACATTCGGCCATTAGGCGAAAACAGATTAGTGCCGTCCTATTTCTTTAATACTATTTATGAATATTAAAATAACCAAACCTTTCCCAAGATAACTCCTGCCATGGCGGCGCTGGTCAAGATGAAGAAATTCTCGATCTCTATATTAATGAGAGACTTCAGCTGCTGCTCCACGAGGTCACCTGATGACGACACTCGCACGTAAATATGCTGAACAGACAGACCATACAGAATTCTGCGAGGGATGTGCCGCAACTCTGAAATGAAAAACAAAAATTGTGTAGGTCCATACCTGTAATTAACTTGTGTTCATAGCCTACATCTGGTTAACCCTTGCTTGTTTGTGTAAGCTGTTACGTTTAACTGGTGTATGCTGAACCCATAGTCTCTATCTGTTAGCATCTTTCATGGGCACCACTTCCTTCTAGTGCAGCATCTATGAGGAAATGTGAACAGTGATCAGATCTTTTGTACAGGCGAGAAAATAGTTCGGTAAGCTCACTTTGTCTCCCCGATACAAAATACCCGGATTTCAGTTTGACATGTGAAATGATACATAACTGTGTGTGTATGTGCATTCAGTGAGTGTTTTATATCACTGTCATTCAGGGTCGGCCTTCTTTCTGTAACTCTTGAGGTTGTCGCATCATCTTTATATTTATTTGAGGATTTTATTTCTGTTGTTATTTTTTCTTCTTCTTTTGAGAAAATAGAGAGATAGATTACGTCAGTACACAGAGAGACAGAGAAATGGCGTCAATACAGAGAGATAGAGAAATGGCGTCAATACAGAGAGATAGATGACGTCAGTACACAGAGCGATAGAGAAATGGCGTCAATACAGAGAGATAGAGAAATGGCGTCAATACAGAGAGATAGATGACGTCAGTACACAGAGAGATAGAGAAATGGCGTCAATACAGAGAGATAGATGACGTCAGTACACAGAGATAGAGAAATGGCGTCAATACAGAGAGATAGATGACGTCAGTACACAGAGAGATAGAGAAATGGCGTCAATACAGAGAGAAGAGAAATGGCGTCAATACAAGAGATAGAGAAATGGCGTCATACTGAGAGATAGATGACGTTACAGTACACAGAGCGATGAGAAATGGCGTCAATACAGAGAGATAGAGAAATGGGTCAATACTGAGAGATATGACTTCAGTACACAGAGAGATAGAGAAAGGCTCATACAGAGAGATAGATGACGTCAGTGCACAGAGAGATAAGAAATGGTGTCAATACAGAGAGATAGATGACGTCAAACCAGAGAATGAGAAATGGCGTCAATACAGAGAGATAGATGACGTCAGTACCAGAGATAGAGAAATGGCGTCAATACAGAGATAGATGACGTCAGTACACGAGAGATAGAGAAATGGCGTCAATACAGAGAGATAGAGAAATGCGTCAATACTGAGAGATAGATGACTTCAGTACAGAGAGATAGAGAAATGGCGTCAATACAGAGAGATAGATGACGTCAGTACACAGAGAGATAGAGAAATGGCGTCAATACAGAGAGATAGATGACGTCAGTACACAGAGAGATAGAGAAATGGCGTCAATACAGAGAGATAGATGACGTCAGTACACAGAGAGATAGAGAAATGGCGTCAATACTGAGAGATAGATGACGTCAGTACACAGAGAGATAGAGAAATGGCGTCAATACAGAGAGATAGATGACTTCAGTACACAGAGAGATAGAGAAATGGCGTCAATACAGAGAGATAGATGACTTCAGTACACAGAGAGATAGAGAAATGGCGTCAATACAGAGAGATAGATGACGTCAGTACACAGAGAGATAGAGAAATGGCGTCAATACAGAGAGATAGATGACGTCAGTACACAGAGAGATAGAGAAATGGCGTCAATACAGAGAGATAGATGACGTCAGTACACACAGAGATAGAGAAATGGCGTCAATACAGAGAGAGAGAGGGGGGTTATGCAAGTTCAATTTTTAAATAGGCTACAAAATAATTCATTAACGAAAGTATCGACCATTCGCTGTCATAATGATCAAATGTAGCCATATCGACGATTATCCAGCAGGCGAAGTGTAGCACCAGTCTGCCTTTTTATTGTTGGTTTTATTGCACTCCATTGAGTTAGAGTAGATCAGTCTGAAAGGACGGCGCGGGCCACTAATGGACTGGTCGGGCTGTCGATCGAGCGGTTGGTCCAAAGACACAGGTACGAACGGTTAATGGGTTGGTTCGATTTAAGGAAGTTTCCCAGCTCCTTATGAAATCATTAAAAGCAATTTTTTTTTTTTTTAAAATTCTGTAAGTCGTGTTTTCGGTTTATGAAGAAAAATACCGAGATATAACGTGACTGGAATATTCTTCAAGGTGGAGAAAGTGTGGAGCTCTCTCGGCAGAAAGGCGAGGAGTGTGGTGGACCGCTCCACTCGTTGCAGCCAAGACGCGCAAAATTAGAACGTTAAACAATTTCCCGGCTGAGCGGTTTTCAGAAACAGATGCGAACTTTAGGCTGATCCTTGCGCTGCAGCTGAGGCGTTCACCGGTCGTGGCTGAGTTATCTCTCCTTATAGACACTCTTTCTGCCTGTCGACTCTGCGTTTGTTCCGTCAACAGAAGCGGGAATGGTTCTGAATCTCGTAAAAATGCCAGTGCCATCCTATAACCCTAATCTTCTTTCGGTTCGGTAATTAAAATTGTAAAAAAAATATACTTTATGTTACTAAGTCTGCAGTAAGGAGACATTTGTGGGGCGTCACGTCTGAGAGAATGAAGGTCAGGGACACAGCATAAATGAATAAAAATTGATTTCGGCTTTCATACGTAAAGTCACTACATTTTGTTAGAAGAAAGAATAGCAATGACTTTATTATTATTATTATTATTATTATTATTATTATTATTATTATTATTATTATTATTATTATTATTATTATGCAATGACAAGTGAATAATGAAAACTGTAGCAGCGACACTCACTCACCAAAAGTATCGTCACACAAAATGGCTACGTTGCTAAGACTCTCTCTCCGCACGACGCCGGAGATCACGCTGAGTAGGGAGCTGACTGGCGGAACCACGGGGATGTTGTAGGGGCTGTCGTTGTGGGTAGTAGGTCTGCGGTACGACTCCTCCATCACGGAGATATAAGGGATCCCCAGCACTTGGGCGAACGACTCCAGTAGAGGAGCAATGACCGGAGTCGTCATGTCCACGATTGCAAAAGCTCCTGATTCAAAGTCATCGCACACTTTAAAGAAAATTAATTAATAACGATCATTATCGTCATAATAAAGAAAGCAGAAACTGTTTTAAAGGATTAACGAAAACTCGCCTTTAACTACTTTATGACGACTGCTTCGAAGACCCAGAAATCCATCTCTACACGGAATTTACGCGGTATTCACATGGCATATACACGCCGTCTACGGCTGCTGCGAAGCGACGCAGAGTTCAGAGACAAGACACGACAACATTCCCCCCCCTCCCTCCCACGGATCATATTAAGGTCTGATAGGGTTTGACTACACCAGCGGACCTTAGCAAAACTTATTATTCCGGGTGGGAGAAGAAAAGATTAGAATCGACTTGGAATCAATGCGCGTCGCATGAAGACAGTCGGACTCTTCGCAAATTGGTTAATGCGTACCTGTTCTTTGAGATGCGATTAGTGTTTCGGGTAAAAGTCTTTTTTTTTTTTTTTTAAATGTTGCAAAACCAAATTTCTACTTACCGGCCTCTAGAACATCCAACGTAGCATTATCCCGCGCGATGGTGGTTTTCACAATGACGTCATTGTTAGATGTGATGTTCCGAGTCAATTGCTTGTGGTATACCAGGCTGGCATTGATGTGACTGCTAAGGAAGGCCTTTGACTCATCCAGAACATACACTAGAAACGTGAAACATCAACAACCATAATCGTATAACTGGCAGTGCACCTAAGCAATAGTGATGTGGGGATTGGCTGAATTTGGGGTCGAGTTTGGCTCATCAATTTCTTTTAGACAACTAAGCACCTCTCACATTTCCATGACCGATCATCCTTTGTAGCTAATTAAATCTAATGATGCATCTCGCTCGGTTCTGATTTCTTTACTGTAGTTAATCGCGTCAGTAATTATCCCCGTATAAGCAACCGCTGCTTTATTGCCATTTAAAAGTCTTTGTTCATTTTTGCACGGACCCTCTGGAGTTAAATGTCATGCCCATGGCTCCAACAACTGTATTAAGTATTAATCAAAAGTAAAGTTAAATTGGGGGGCAGCGCAAAGCTCAGCATTAAAGGGAAGTACAAAAGAATTCTCATCACGTCACTTGTCCCACACACACACACACACACACACACAACACACACACACACCTGCCTGCCAGCTGCACGTTGTGTGATGTGGTGAAAGAAGTTCTCAGAAATCCCTTTTGCTCAACCGGATTCTCGACACGGGGATTATGAGAAATGAGAAATTTTCTGAAAACCAGCGCGATGCCAAAACTAATTCGTCTCTGACACTACAGCAGTCAGCACAGCTTGCTTGTTGTCAGATCGCCGAAGAAATGCGGACTGGATTATAAATGCAGACTTCTATGGGAAGAAATCGGTTAGAACGGTCTTCAGTTGCAGCATCTTTTTCTCAATGTCGTTCTTCTGCGAGTAGCTCGAAAGCTGTTGGGCGGACACTGGCGATCGTGTGTTTTAACCAGGTGCAAATTAGTGCACTGTACCAAAATACATCGACCTTTTAGTGGGTAAAACTTTAACCATTTCAGAGATTTCTTTAATTGTTATTTCGTTGCTCAACTTTTGAAAACCAGCGTACTTAAAGGTGTGTGGGCATACCTTTCTAAACAAGCGCCCCGTGTCAAGTTATCGCCACAGATAAGTTCTGCGAGTGGTATCGCCTTAGCCGAAGAGCAGTGGACAGTGCTGGGTATCGGTTTGCTTGTGTCGGTCTGTCAGTTTTACCCGTTGATAACCACACCAAAAAAATCTATTGTTTATTTACCAGCTGACCGCCCTCCGTAACGTGTTAGTCAGTGTACCGTCGTGCCTGCTCTACTGGATTGCTCCCAGTCTCGCGGCATCTCTCTTTATGTGGTTTAGCATTCAAAGTCCTGTCGCCACTGTCTCACTGGGGATGCACCGACGGTGACTGACACAACAGGAAAAGCAGTCGTGTTAAATCCGGGATGGAACCGCTTAAGGTTGGCCAGAGTTTTTAAATTTTCTTTTTAATGTGGGCGGTAGCAAAAGATATGCACCTTAAAGACAACCGAAATTCTCAGATGCATCTTCAAGAGTAAAAGAAAATTTGCATAGATGCCCTGGCTGTCTGAGAACTGGTTGTCCCGACACTTGAAGCGGGGATTCTAAGATTAACCTTTGAAGAATAGCCGCCCCGTGTGTGGCAGGTATCACACCTCATCCTTTGTTTTCCCGGTGGTTTATAGCCATAAACAGAAGTAGCGATAACTGACTTACCTACCACCACCTTTTCCGATTCACAGAATCTCCAAGCCACCATCAGGGTGATTATTATTTCATTAATCGTCTTCATCAATTGATTTTAAAAATATATATATAATACTATTTCCTCTAAAATCCCCTTTGACTGGACTCTTCGGAACTTGTACGTGTGTTTCTTCTGTGGCGATGGCTCGCCCGCACCTGGCGACAGATTGTCTCTGGATAGACCATTTATCCGAAAGAGCCTCAAGTTTTGTAGGCAAAAATAAAACCAAAGATAACACGAATTCTGCTGCATTATGAATTTATCGACTTGTCCTGATACCCCATAAAAACCGTTGTTCTCGGCTGTAGTGCAAATTATAGACCGACGAGCGAGAGATCGATAATCTAATCAGCCTCGGCAGGTCCATCAACGTAAATCATCTAGTACCCTATTTTTATTCGATTTCTCTTATCGTTATTGTTGTTTTTACTTTACAGCAGACGTGAAAGAAGCGAAGAATAAAATTAGTTAATTGCATCACATTATAAAAAAATTAATCCTACTACCACCTGGGGTGCAAATACGGCCCAAAATCTGCATTACTCATCACAGAGGCTGTAACATATAGCACCTTCCTCCTTAATATTAATAACCTTCTGCAATGACAAATCCATATTTTGCACCAACCCAAACATGGTTTGCATTTTCACTGCATCTGAAGATACACCTAAGCTGATCAGCCCAGGTGGTATAGGTAAAAAGACCGACGTGGTATGCGGAAGATTAATGTAAATATGGCGAAAAGGTTCGTTAGTTACTTTAAATAAAAAGATGGAAAATGCTCAGTCTGTTTCATTGATTGTTCCCCGCTTCCATCATCGAGGATTTGCTAGCCAAATGGCGTTAACTTCTAGATACTTCCATCGTTGACTGCACGAATGATCCTAGTCTCAGTTGGTACGTCAAGTTTTTTTAAAACAAACTCTTAGCCTACTGAGCTGCTGACATTGAAATTAGCATAACCTCCTAAAAACTTTAAAATTTTCCATTTGAAGAGTTGTCGGTTACATCAATAAATCACATTACTATAAAAAGATAGGTTTGGTGGGGTGTTCAACGAGCATCATCTCATGGAGGTGTTGATTTGCCGTTCTGTAGTCAGTGATTTGGAAAATTGAGATGTATCAACAGGAAAGGCAACTGCTCCTAACACACCTGTCCAGTAGAGCTATGTTAGATCAATAAAATGCCAGGTGCATCCTGACAACATGCTGTTGTTGCAAGAATATTTACTTATGAAATGTCCATGTGCAAATTGTCTTGTAACACCATGCCAGCTTCAGTCTTCTTAAAACATGAGGAAAACAATGGCTACAAAATCTCATCCCCCAGTGACTTAATATGGTTAAATACCCATCATCAGTTTAGTTTTCTATATTGACAAAAGAAACCACTCCATCCCTTGCTGCTGCACATCTCCATCAAAACTTATGATTCCTGAATGGGACATGCTGTGGAGCACTTTGCATGACATCTGTACAAGAGAATATAGCCATCAGTTAGGCTATGAAGGGAATCATAAGCAATATTGATGATCACTGCTGATGGTTCAGTCCGTGCTGCTGTCAGAACCAAGTCTTGGGTATAAATATTTCCATCTTGACAGTAGTTTCTGCCAATCAAATGACTTTCTAACTGCTGCACAGCAAGCCAGTGTTGGCATGACTTCACTTCTCTTCTGCTGTACTTTGTGGACAAACTCTTCCAATCTGGTTCATTGCCTAACATTGTAACAGACTGAGTATTGCAAAAGAGCTTACCCTGAATAATATTATCGCTTTCCAGATGGCTACATCTTTATTTAACCACCCAATGACCATTGCTGTCTCTCTCTCTCTGCAATACTTAACTCTCTGTACACTATACTTATAACACCTGAACTCCAGCCTAGAAGTACTAATTAGTATTTGTGTTGGATTGGCTGCATATTTAGTCAACAGATTTGTAATGCAAAACAAGTGAATACATGTTAATACAAGGGGCCCATATTAATGAAAAAGGCATGCATGTCACAGACCCTGTTATAATATAGATTTGAAGGGCAGAAAAATCTGTGTTCTTAGGACATTATTTTATCTTGTGTAGAAGTGCACACATATGGTGACGAGTTTTACAGGAAAAGTGTGGCCAAAAAAGCTTACCTGTACATTATCTGAAGAATTTCCAATTACCTTTACCTTTTTTTTTTACCTGTTATTTCTTTTTTTGGTGGGGGGAGTTAGGTTTGAGTAAAAAGAACAATGCTTTGTATCATCTTAGCAGTTTCAGTGGTGGATAATCCACATATGCCATTTTGTTAATTGCTTCAGTACAAACTAATGCTTGAAAATATAGAGGGCATACCGAAGGATGAAGATGTCCACAATACTTCTTTAATGGTGATAACATCATTTAAAAAAAATTTTTTTTTACAAACAAAATGTTTCCTAAAAAATTGTGACTAGAAAGTTTTAAAACCAGAAGCATGTTCACAGCAAACAATGATGTCTGTGCATAGTGAATAGTGCTTTCCTGGGTGCAGCTTGATCACAGTCTCTGCACACATTCTGTAGACTCTAAAGCAAGAGCTGTGACAACACCGGCAGAAAAATTGTGAAAATAGTTTTCTAAAAATTAAAGTTTTTTTTATCACTTTTTTCTTCTCTAATTTGGCTTTTAAAAGCACATTAATTCACTGTATACATATAATATGAGAAGAGGAAAGATCCAACAACTGATACACTATAGTAGTGCAATGATAAAAAGTTGTGGTTGAATGCATAATGAGAAGCCTTAAATTCAATTTTATAATTAAACAAAACAACCTGAAAGGTGGCAATGTTATTGGAAGATGACCTGTTGGGTAGCTCCCCACAAATCATAGCAGATAGTCCGTTTGTTGTGATGATCAGATTCTATTCATGCATATCAAAAGTCACTAATGACACCAAGACAATCTCTTTATAAGGAGAAATTGGCATTTTTATATAAAAACTATGAATTCATGAACTGAAAGTTTCATGTACAAATGTAGCACTTTGTTTGGAAGCTGCTCTTGTTGTTAAGGTTCTTTGCTCTCTAATTACTAGCTGATATTTTTTGTTACTATTTGTGACCAGAGGAGGTGTGTAGGTGTAATAATCCTTGGGATTTAGCCAAACTGATCCAGGTTTAAGAGTTCATCCAATGAGCTGTAATAACTTCAAATGCTCCTAGCAGACTGTGTGTTGAATGGACTGGACACAGAATCAGTTTGTTACTGATGAGTTGCATGCTTTCCAGGTGACTAATCTCTTTTAGAACTCTTGAAATATCCTTTGTGCCCCACATATTTTCATATCCTATTACACAACTACTTAGCAACAGGTGCCATCTTCGACATCAACACCCTGACTATCAGGACTCATGATATATCTTGGCTTCACATCCTCTGATGAAGGAATGCTCATGTGATTAAGAATGTAGAAACTCTAAAAGTACACATCAGTTTGGCCAAGAATGAAGAGTCTGGTTTCATATTATCTTCCCTTATAAAATTATTGGTTTATACGAAGCAGCCGTGTATATAGTAGATACAAATAAAATTCATCCTCATATGGAGGATCCTTAGAAAGCAGTGACTCAGCACATTATTTGGGATTACCAAGAAAATGGCTCTCTCTTCAGAATGAAGCTACCAGGCTTTTGATGCTGTATTTAACCCATTCCCAACAATTTGTAATTCACCAATTCTACTTGAAACCTGATGTGTAGCAGAATTGCTTATTCCCCATGACAACGATATAAAAAGAGAAATTAGACTGGAAGATGTGAATTCACATTTTAAAATGATTGTATAAACCCACCTTTAGTGAGTAGCTAACCCTAAAATGAGACTCATCCTGTTAGTGAAAGGACACATTTCCCCACATGTTGATAATATCCTTATTCCCCAATTCTTATCACATGTTGCATCATTTCCTACCCACAGCACTGCAAAGTGGCCTTATGGCCACTTTATATATATATAATAAATTCTTTTTCTTTTTAGTGGGAAAAGGGGAAGACAGACCCTCTCAAAATGATTTAAACATTTTTTAAAAATGTGCTTGCTTTCACCACTAACTGAGGCATTTAGATATGGCACAAGAATCTACATAATGTAAAATATACCAAAACTGCTGACCGGTAAAAATGACATCTGCTTTTAGGCATGTGATGACTAATGTGTTTGCTGACCTCGTCTTTGATAAAACAATAATGTGATGGGATTTTCTCAGCTGTAACTGAACTTTTTATATTGTCTACTGCATTCACAAAGTCAGCAGTCTGTTTGGGGTACTGAAAACACATTGCTAGTAGTGAAATATTCTGATGTAAACAAATTCCACAAATTTAACTCTATCCAGCTTGTTTTGTTTGTGGTCTAAGTTACTGGTACGGTGTGTGCAGCAGACATAACAGAACAAAAACATGCTTGATGTCTGCAGCAATGGATTTTGGATTTAGTTACTACTATAATTGATGTATTATTCACTAATGAGCCTGGAACTTTGTCAGCTCTCAGAAAGCATTTTTGGTTGCCTAGGTTTCTTATTGCTTGGCTATTTACCTTTCCAAAAGGCTCGATGCACAATACTGTGGTGACTCAGTCAAAAATCAGGAATAGCAGCCAACAGTTCCCAAGTTCGAGACTGGTTTGCGCCACCATGAAAATGCGCCAGTTGCTAATCCCCTGACTTATAATTCAGAACTGCGAAATGCATGTCAGCATATGATTACAAGACTTTTCAAATGAAATAATGGTTTTCTTCCCACTGGAGGTGCTCACTTTTGTTTTGCCTGTGTAGACAAGTTTGGAGTTATCCTTTGTTTGGACCAAGTAAAACGAAGAGTAAATAAAGTCATACTAAAAATAAGGAAGACATTTATATACTATGGATGTTCAAATAAAACCCAGCTGGATACAATTAAAGAAAATCTATTCAGCTGGGTTTTATTTGAACACTCCCAGTATCTGTATACTTACCTTTTCTAGCTGGTATCTGTTAATGTGTATTTCAAAGGCAAAGGTCTGAGATTTTATTTTTTCACCAGTTCTTCAATTATTGCTGTTCCTATGCAGAAGCCAAGATTATGGCACTTACCTGGTCACTACAAAAACTTAATTTCAAGCCATTTAGGAATAATAATCCTTGAATGTAGTTTTTGCTTATCCTTGTTTCTTCCATTTGCAGAAAAGCCTTAAGTAAAAACACACACATGCACAAATAATTTTTAAAAATATATATATTTTTAAGATCTGAACTTTAAATGGCAATTTGCTTTATTTTCCAAAATAATATGGTGATGGAGTTTAATCTATTTGCCTCTATTGATATTTCCACACACTGATAGACTTATAAAGTAACAAAAAAAATCTGAAGATTTAACGTTGTATTAATATGCACAATCAAGTAACACGAACATACATTTATAATACTACAACATTAGTGTTTAGTTGTTTTAAAAAATGAATAAGACCCCCAGAAAAAACAAAGGAGCAGAAGATCTAATTTCATGGAGAGAAATTTCATGGAGAGAGAGAGAGAGAGAGAGAGAGAGAGAGAGAGAAAAGGAGTATGGAGGATGGAGATGCTGCTGAAAAAGCAAAGCAAGAGAAAAGACAGAAAAAACAAGGAGAGAAAACTCAGAACAAACTGTTGGAGTAGTTTGTGACTGACATTTATTGGCTTAGTGAGTTTAGCACATAGCCTGCTTCCTTGCTGAATTAGCCGCAGCTTCTAGCATCATACAGTCGGACTGTGGGTGGTTGGGCTGCAGCAAATACCTGGCTGAGGTAGCATCTAAGAATAAATACATTACCTGTGGTGCTTGTGACATTGTAAGTATCGTACATCCATCAAGAGACCTTACACAGGCAGAATAGATAAAACAGAATCCATTGAAATAGGAGATAGGGTATAAAACAAAACAAAAGAATTTAAAATCTCTAGGGTCTCCATACAAGTCTGAAGCCAGCATTTATCACACTGACTAACCCCCTGCTGTGCTGTATAAATTATCAAACAAACAAAAAAAAATAATAATATTAAAAAATAATCATAATAATGGAATAACTACATGTATCAATTTGTTCCTTTCAGTTCATACACAATTTTTTTTTTTATGATTCAAAATAAAAGCTCAAATATTACATACAAAATACTTTGTACAAATGTCTATAATACAAGATTTTTTTGTGTGTGTGTTTTTCAACTGTTCCTCTGATTTGTTTATAAACAGCGTGATCCACTTTGGTTGGGAAACTGCTCTACGGTTGGGCTGACACAGGTGAGCACAGTCAGTAAAAACTTTGAAGCCCATCTTATTCAATCAACAGTTTGTACACAATAAACCCTTTCACAGCCAAAAGGCCAAAGGGTTGGTTCAGCAGCAATCCTGACAATACCGTACCAAACAGGAAGTCCTTAATGTCTGTATCAGGGACTCCCTTAACTGTTTCACAGCAGTAAGCAAGCCACCCCCCCTCCCACCCCACTCCCAACCTTTCATAGGGCTTCTCCAGTCTCCATACCACATTTCTCCCATCAGTAGAAATCTGAAGAATTTTACTATTATTATTATCATTATTATTATTATTATTATTATTATTATTATTATGCTTTGTTGTCTGCTGCGCTACGTCATGGTTTCTTTCTATGACCGATTGCATTTCCTGCCAGATCATGACTCCAGCCACTCCACAGCACAAAAGATGTCACATATGTCCACGATGTAGTTTTGCAAAATTTTCATGCACGCGACCAACTGACCAGCAGCCCTCAAGTGCCCATGGTCAGGTAAAGGTCTCATTTGGCCCTTCTATGCTCGTCAGCACCGTTTACATCCGCACTTGCGGATGACAGGCAGCCTGTAGATAAAGTTTGACCTGTCGTGACAGAAGAGTCGCACACGCCTTGTCTTGATCTTCTTCGGTTTGCAGCACTGACGTCCGCAGGACCCTTCACACCGCCTAAACTTTACTTTTGTGCGGGATTTGCAACCCGACTTGGGATCCTTGTAATTGTCCCAGAATATAATTTCGCTGCAAGTTGGTGCTGCAAAATTAAAAAAAATAAAAAAATATTTATATATCACATTTTTTGAAAAATTTTTTTAAAAAAAAACAAAAAAATTTTGGTATTTTATCAAGGGCCAGTCATTCAAAATCAAGTAAGAGTTTGCTCTCTTGTCACATGAAACACACAAGAAAAATAGATTTTGAAACACTTTTTTCAATGCAATAGAATTCTTAAAGTTACCTCCCCTTAGTGCAGACCATACCAGCCACATAAAGGTTGATTGTCAGAAAGATTATAATCATATTTCATAAAATCCATTTTGTTAAAAATAATGTTTGCCGAAACACAAGGGAGTTCTCTGTCTGTCTGCCTGTCTGTGAGTTGCCAACAGCTTGCTAAAAGCCATTTTGAACAACAAAGGGGCGCAAACAACCTCAGTGTTGCATCTTGGACTGAGAATAATAGTCCTTCTATGGTAATTTGAACATTGCTATTTAATGAAAGTTTCTACTAGAAATTTACATCTCTAGATGTGGGAGAAAACCCACATGACCAGCTGGAACAGAAGAAACCCTGGCAGAAAGGTAATACACCAAACCAAGCCAACTCTGATCAAAATTTTAACTCAGGCCCTTGGCTTTGGCAGCCTGGTAGCCTAACAACTGGGCCACTAGCCACCCATACTCCAGATATTACATGATTATTAATAAAACAGAAAATCATCTTCTAATATCTAATCAAGAAGTTACTGTATGACTGCTGCAGTGTATCACGTATTAAAATCAAATTCCCCCCATAACTTTACACATCCTTCAAGAGAGAATTTAATTATGTTGCCACAATGCTAAACTAAGCAACTGAAGCAGCTGTAAACTGGGATTGAGCTTCCTATTAAATCTTCTTTTAAACTTTTCCTTGATGTCTATACCCCTAATGATAATATAGGCTTCTTCCCAGTACCATAACACTCCAAAAGGAAGTGCAGCTAATAATTTATACATGAGGACTAGATCTGATGAAGTGATGGTACAGTTTGCATACCTGTACTGACTGGCTCTGCCTTTCTCTCCAACTGTTTGTAACATGATATCCATTAAAAATCCATCAGTGGTTTATCTCAATCTGGCCAAACTTGAGATGTTTATACCATTATTGTTATTATATTAATTAATTAATTTATTTGATGTCTTGAGAAAGAATGTATAAATGAAACAGCATTTCAGGGTTTTCTAATAAATAACAAGTTTGTGTATCTTGATCAAAGCACATTATTATGATCAATAAAGTGGTCTGAAAGAATGTTTGTTTTCTGTTTCAGACAGACAAGAAACTGGCTGAGCGAACGGGTAAACAGAGCTACAAATACTTGTTCTGACCAGTAGACATTAGCTAAGGTTTGTTCAACAATGGCACGACCAACACTTACCCACATCGCAGTAGGGACCAGAGTATCCCTTCCTACAACGACACTTGTAGGTGTTATCCTTTTTAGCTACACACTTTCCTCGCTTGCACTTGTTGCTCTTGCAAGGGTTTTTCCGCTCCTGATCAGGGCAGCCAGGCACAATCTTGTGATTCAGTCTGGATGATCCAAAGTCCTGTTGCCGACTGTTGATGTAAGCCTTTTTTAAGCAACCTGAAATATGCCAACCATGAAATGAATAGGTGCCACTGAATTGTCCAAGAAAAAGATGGACAGTTAACTTTAAAAACAAAAAGAGAGTGAACTCAACTATGCCAGTGTGAACAACTTAAACAACTAAAGATGATGTGTTGGGACTTCTAAGTAGTTTAAAAAGCAAAAAAAGTCAAACCTTAAGGGAAAAAATGTGCATCACATCAATTTTTAATTAGTCAGACTCAATAAATGTATACCCAAGTTGTTATTTAATATAATAGTGCATCTCAAGCCAGCCATCATGTTGCTTTTGAAGTCTGCAATGTCATGAGAGGCATTAAATTTGGGCAAACACTTTCTGGAAATAAAGCTGTTGCAACCAAGCCTATTCCAGATGTAGCCCAAATCCCAAAATGGACAGTCTGAACTCTCATCTACAGGAAGAAAATACTGATCATGCTGTAATCTGGATGCATCTCCATGTACCATGCAGGCCTTTCCCTTCATCCATCCTTTATGGAGGATGCACAGTAGTTTGTTAATCCACCTCAAAGAATACTAACTCTCTTCAGCAATCGTCACAACATTTGACACTGAAATTACTAGCTTTCTTTTGTAGTTCTGGTCACTAGATGGAGAAAGATTAGACTAAGTGTGTCCTTTCGTGTGGCGATCTGTCTTCTCCAGATCTATGTCACTGCTGCACCCAATAAAAGATGCACAGAGAGACAAGCTGTTTGTTGCACAGTTGGTAAGCAGTTAATCTACAATGAAGCTACCAAAACTTTAGTAATTTTATCCATGCAATAAAAGTTTTTAATAATGGACAGTTTCTAACATGGTCTGTGATCTATGATGAAAGTTGAGTTTGCATGCACTCTACGAGGTGTGACAGAAAAGAAACAGGACTGGGGTCATAAATAATTTATGTCAAATCCAAACTACAAGTTTTCCCCTTCGAAATAATCCCCCTCGAGTCTAACGCACTTTCCCATCCTTCTCTGCCACGTCTCCATACACTCCTGGAAGGATTCTCCGCAATTCCGTCGTCACAGCCCTCTTGATGGCTTCCACGTCTGGAGAATGGGTCCCCTTGATGACCCCCTTGAACTTGGGGAAAAGGAAAAAATCAGACGGAGCCAGGTCAGGTGAGTAGGGAGGTTGCTCCAGCACGGTGATGTTCTTCTCGGCAAGGAACTGCTGGACGCTCAGAGCGTTGTGAGCCGGCGCGTTGTGGTGAAGCAGCCATGAGTTGTCCTGCCACAACTCATGCCTCTTCTCGCGCACTGAACGAAGCAAACACCGCAGGATCTCTTTGTAGACATGCTGGTTGATCATCTGTCCCTGTGGCAAGAACTCTATGTGGACGAAGCCACTCACATCGAAGAACACGATCAACATGAGTTTGAATTTGGACTTTGACTAACTTGCTTTCTTCGGCCTCGGTGACTCCGGACTCTTCCACTGAAGGCTCTGGCACTTGGTCTCCAGGTCGTACTCAAAGATCCATGACTCATCACAGGTGATGACTCCCCCCAGCAAGTCTGGTTCAGTTTCAAGACGCTCGAGGATGTCCTGACACCTGCATGCGCCGCTCTTTCTGGTCATCATTCAGCAGCTTCAGCACCATCTTCGCGCAGATCTTCCGCATGACCAAATCTTCGGTGATAATCTTCCAGATGCTGTTGCGGTTCATGCCCAGCTCACTTGCGATCAGTCGAACAGTCAGCCAACGATCGCCATGTACCACCTGCCTCAAGTGCTCAACGTTGGCCTCAATCCTGCTCATTGAAGGCCTTCCACTCCTGGGGTCATCTTCCATGTCCTTGTGTCCCTTTTTGAACCTCTTGTGCTACTCAAAAACCCATGAGCGCGACATCATCTCATCTCCGTACACTTGCTGCAGTAGTCCGAGTGCTTCTGACCGAGTTTTCCCCAGCCGGACCAGAAACTTCAGGTTGGTTCATTGCTCTGTGCCCATTGCTTGACAGCCTAAAATTGAGGAGCTGTTAACAAAAGCACGTGAAAAAACATACAATGGCTGCAGAGAGCTGAGATCCCAGTTATATACTCCCTGGATATTACGTCACATGGTAATGCAACCTGTTAATCCCTACCCCACTCATAGCTCACACAGCACACAAAGTCCTGTTACTTTTCTGACACACCTTGTATATACATGTATGCACAGGCACATATATATTCTCTTTTTTGTGGTTTGTTCTTATTAAAATAAGGTTTTAATTTTTATTTCTAAGGAGATTGTATTATGGTAAAGCCATTGCACAAATATAATATCTATGCAACATCACTGTCACTTGGAGTTTAAGAACAAAGAAGGAAGAATGGGTTTATAATGATAGGATCCATAATTTAAGAATTGGAGATTTTTACTGTCCCTGAAATTGTATTTTAAAAAATAAATTAAAGAAATTTAATAATCAGGAAAGAAAATGGCCCAGATTTAAGAGATGGAAAAGTGAAACAGTAGGGATTTTAAAGATAAAACTCCACACTTCCATATTTTCCCAGAAAGCACAAGGAATTCTGATTATGGCTAAGATGGCAACTTGCTTACCATGGAAACTAATGCCATCACGAATATGCCACTTTTTGAATGCCCTAGTGTTCACATCAGCTGGTAATCCACCAAAGTAGAGAGAGTCTTGGACCTCAAGAGATTCTCTTGTCCCCTCATTCACTATGGTTCTGGGATTCCCATTGTCAATCTTCATTGTAAAGTTCTTCTGCTCTATCAGCATCTCCAAGATGTGGAATTTTCCATCATCAACTTTTTCAAAGCTGAACATTGTAGAGACGGGAGAGTTTCCCACATCGAAGCTAACTCGAATCCGCCCTCGGAACAACTCCACAGCAATGTGCTCCTCTAATCCATTGTACATGATAATGCCCTGGCTCTGTTTGGTTGACAGGATCAGAGTGACATTGACCATTGGCAAGATGACAAGTTTGGACATCTGAATGTATGAGTCCTTTTCCTTGAATGACACACTGGACAGTTTCTCACACTTTTTACCATCAAAACCTATTAAGGTAAAAAAATAAAAGAACAGCACATCTTATACACAGAAGCCATCCACTCTCTTGTATAAAATGAAAGGCAGACAATACAAGAACCAAACCTTGCTACAAATGAACACACAGTAGTACTCACACAAATAAACCAACTTTTCCCAAAAATAATAGTCATCATGTGCATGTTTGCAGTTGAAAAAACTTTAAAACAACACTTAAAAACACTGCAGTCCACAATATCTTTTAACACATCACTGCTATCTACAATTTTAATGCTACAACTACACTACTTCTTTCATTATCAAATATGTGTAAGAAATTCAGTCCCAGCAGCATGGGCAGGCATTGTGGGTCTGGGCCTGCCCACTGAGTGAGCTGTGCCTGCCCTCAATGTAACAACCCCCTCATTTTATGCAAAGCGACCTGATCCGGCCCACCTTCGTAAATCTCTCATTGGACCTATAGCCCCCATGCACCAATTTGTTGGTGCCAAAGTTGGCCTAGAAAATTTAATGCCCATCCAGGAATTTGTTTCTCCCGCTGTGTCTGAAGAAATTATTAATTAAATGTTCTGATAAATACTTTGGAGACTACCACCTTTCTTTTCCTTTTATTAGCTCTTTCAAGGTAAGAGCATAGAAGGTAGTGACCACAGAACTTATGCAAATATTCCAAACAGACAGCTGCATGTAACTATGAAACACAGCTGTTTGTTCTCTTCTTAACAAGGCTAAGTTGTTACAGTGCCAGTAATTCCTACTGAGGCCAAAATGGACATCATATGTTGTGACCCTTCAATTGCAGGTTAAAAAAATATAACACAGTTAAAGCCTCATCTATATGTTGAAGTACAGGTTCTGTCAGAACTTACCCCTGTAACAACTGAGTCTCTTACCAACACAAACACACACACACACATATATGTATATAGTCATTAACTATTTAAAAAAGAAATGAATGCATGGAATTAATTAAGGCAGTTTCTTCAAACTTTGACCCCCGCCTACGAGTTGATGCTTATAAGATTTTTAAGAAATCATAAATATTTTCTAAAAAAGGAAGTAAAGAAACACTTGAATTCAAGAAGGGATTAGTTTTCTACTTGTCTTGGAGGGGACATATAGAAGAGAGATGGAGTTGATTTGCCTATCAGTGCTCTACCAAGCTAAATCCGAAATATGCAGCAAGGAACTCTCCAACATTAAGAAATAAGAAAATAGGCAAAAAAAAAAATTAAAATTTAAGGAAAGGAAA
The DNA here is from genome assembly GCA_018389105.1 of Nautilus pompilius. NCBI lineage: Eukaryota > Metazoa > Mollusca > Cephalopoda > Nautilida > Nautilidae > Nautilus > Nautilus pompilius. The sequence goes on along the minus strand of JACATO010000946.1, from coordinate 266,160 downwards.
GAAAGACCCTGAAGGATGCATTGTCTCTTCCATTTTTTCCCCTGAATCTTTTTAAAAATCTTAAAGACCAATTAATTATCAAAAGTACTCAATAAGAAAGACCACAACTGAGTTTCACAGAAGACTACGGTTGATTTCCACATTTTATACTTTTGCTACAATTTAATTTACAATGTTTTGTTCTCATTTTTGTGTCCATTATTTTTCTATTGTCTGAAGAAATTAGGCAGAACTCAATAATCATTAGAAAGGGAAGTCTTTTTTCAATGACTCAAATACAATAAAAAATTAAATCTTTTAACTTCTTCAGAATTTCTCAGTCCTCACCAGATTCTGAGCATCTCCATATAGTTAGGACACAAAATCAGTAGGTGTACATTTTTTAAAAATATTTACAATAATCTTCCTACAATAAAGATGTTTAGCACAGAAATCCTGTGAATATGAAAACAATGCTTAATTGGTTTTATTATGTCAAAAATGCACTTTTCCATCACACACAATGAACATTCAATATCTTGTTTAAAAACATTACATGCAATAATTTTGATCAACACTAAATATTTAAGTGCTGCAAAGTGGAGATATTGTGTTAAAAGGGGTAAAATATGGTAAGGTTTGAAATCTGTCGATGTTATAAAATTTTTTGAAATATGGATTTCTGAAATAATTTTCAGCCTGCCTTATAATGTACCGAGAAAGAGCTTGTGAGGCATTTCATTATCAGCGGCAGTTACACACCCCAAAGATGAGAAAACTACAGGTAAAGGCTAAAAATAGGGGGGTTAAATAATGCAGGTAGGAAAGGGCGCATGGAGGCAAGGGTCAAATACCTGGGGCACATCTACACATGTAATCGGATGTGGTGAAAGGTTGGTAGCATATGCCATTGTTGTGGCAGTCATGATGCTGGCAGACGCTCGTCTTTGCGTATGACGACTGTTTTACAGGCGCAATCTCACAGTATTTGCCCATGTACCCAGGGGGGCACAGGCAGGCGTAGTTATTCAAGCCATCTCGACAGGTTGCCCCGTTCTGACAAATGTGCGACTTACAGTCATCAATGTTCTCTGAGCAGTTCTTTCCCATGAAGCCGGTTGTACATTCACACCTGTGGCAAAACAATACATAAATGCATGGAATTTATAGCCAACTAATAAAATATTGATACATTTTATTGGTTTGTGATGGTATTAGAAAGTAGATTTGTACACTTGACATCCAGTGAGCTGATGAAAGAGCAACAATTTATTCGTGTGCTCTTTTAACAATCAACTCACAAAAAAGGTGCCATGATTACAAAAATAGACAAATTCAACCTGCGTAAATTTGCAAAATAGAATCTAAAAAAAAAAAAGATAAAGGCAAAAGAACAATTAACCTTTGTTACATTTAAAACAAGTACAGTCCTAATATAATATACATATACTGTATCAAACTGAATAATTAAATTAAAAATATATTAAATTTTTTATGAAGATCTGAGATATTGGTGATGAGTTATTTACAGAAAGTGGAGGGTCAGTTTGGGCATTACCCTTTAAAATAACAGAACTGACTAATGAACTACATTTCAGCAAACTTTTCCAGTCCTCCTCAGAACTTAACCATGGTTATGGCAGTAGAATACTAGTCACCAGAACAGGTTCATTAGTTAGTTCTGTTACTGAGATTATGCGAAATGTTCAACCTAACCATCTTCTAACTGAATGACTTATGAAATTGAGACCAATAATAAACAACAATCAGATGATAACCAGGTATCAGTTAAGCAAAGATTTGTGTAATGTTCAGTTACCTTGCTAGTGCTAATTCTCCAGTGTTTGTTGATGGCAATAAATATTAAAATTCATTAGCAAGTAATATATAATGTCTGTTAAGTGACACCATATATAACCCAAAAAATGTGTGTGTGTGTGTGTGTATAAATTCTATATTGCTTCTTACCTGTAATCCTTTTCCAGGTTGGTACAAGCTCCATTATTCCGACAGTAATTGTGTTCTCCCATGCAGAAGTTTATCAGGTTTTCACAATGTTTACCTGCAATGTATGGACAGAGTAAACTAAACAAGATGAAGCAGACAAATTCTAAAAATATTCTTGCATTAAGACTGTTATACAATGGCTGGACCAATTATTAGAACCAACTTAGGCCTGACCTGAGTTACAGATACATATTTAACCACATGATGTAACAGATGATCCTATAGCACTATATATGAATTGGACAAGTATGTACATTTTCAGTCAGTATAACAAATATGGTATGGAAAAATGCAAAGACATTACAGCATTCAAAAGAAGCATAATAGTGGATGGATGTCTAGCAGGTACTATAGTAGCCAAGATAGTTTCATTAGAGGGCTGCTCCAAGACATCAATTACTTCAGCAATAGCAAAGGGTGAAGAAAATGTCTTCTCTGAGGGGGAATTGTAGCCACAAATAAAGTGACAGAAAGAGAGAAAGGTGGTTAGATGGAATAGTGAAGTCCAACTGTCAACAAACAATAAACCAAATGACAAACATAAATTCCAGGAAATTAACATCCATCTTAAGCCATACCTGACAAAGAATGTTGCAACAAATGGACTTTAGAAGTAGGAGACCATTAGATAATATACTGTCCACAGTTACCAATATGAAAAGATGCCAAGTTTGTTACAAACAGTGCAGGCATTGGATGGAAAACTGATGAAAACTGATGTGGTATAATGAATTACACTTCACTCTTTTTTTTTACACAGATGGGAGAGTATTAATTTGAAGAAAGCCACCTGAATCATCTGATCCCTCTTGTGTAGTACCAGCTATCCAGACTTCTGGTGCTGGAGTCAAGATACAGGGGATGTTTTGTTAGCATACTTGGGCACTTTGGTCCTTTTAGACAGAATGAATACCAAAGTTCACCTCAGCATCATTTCTGATAAAGTGCATCCAGTGATACTTTGTGTGTACCCTGATAGGAATAGCTACATCCAAGATGACAACGCACCCATCCACCATGCCCATATTGTGTATTCATGGAAAAACATGTACGGAGATATATCCCTTAGGTCATCTTACAGCATCTTGTGAATTCTATGCAACATCATGTCATGGCTATTATTTGTGAATGTTAGATATAGTTCCTAACAAAATTATATAAACACTGACTGGTCACTTTAAACTACAAATTTCATTATCATTTTCGTCATCTTAACACTAAAAATCTGTATGACTAAGTAAACATCAAACACACTGAGTAATGCCCCTTTGATAGGTGCAATTTAGCTAGTATGAGTAATTTCCCCTTTTATATTCTTTTAACACTAATGAAATACTGAGCAAAGAGGAGTGGTGGTAGTGGTAGTTTTGTTTATTAAACTTTTGTAAGTGAAATTTGTAATAAAGTCACTTTGTTTAAAAAAACAAAAATAAACAGGTAAGAGTAGAGATACAACAATTCAGATCTGCCAAGAGAACCAAACTGGGCAGTATTAGCGGAACACATATGCTGTACTAAAATTAACTACATAAAGATCAGGAAACACTGGCTCTTGAGAGTAGACACCAACCACAACTGATTAAAACTCCAAATAGGCAGCTTTTGACGAAGGTTGTCATAGAGATGATCTTACCAGTGTAGCCCCAGGAGCATTTGCAGGCATAAGATTCAATGAGATCCTGGCATGTGGCATTGTTCTGACAAAAGTGCGACATGCAGTCATTGATGTTCTCCTCACACCGATCACCCTGGAAACCTTTCGGACAGTGGCATCTGGAAGAAAGATTCAGATAGTGCACTCATACTTTAAAAAAAAAAAAAAAATTTAAAAAGGTTGAATGCCATCCAACAACACCAAGGACAGAAGTCTGTTGGAGTGTCACCCTCGTCATTGATGTTTCACATGCTAACTCTATCAACTGATGCCATGTGTGAAAGGTGAACAAACATTAGTGAGATCAAGTGCCTTGTTCTGAAATGCAGCAACCAAATAAGTATAAGAGGCAGACATTACCAAAACTCAGCTGAGATGGTTGGGATTTGTAGTGGAGATGCACAACAATGTATGCAAAACTGTATTCCAAATTCAGCTTCACACAGAAAAAACATTGTGAGAGACAATGACTGCCTGAAGAACACTAGCCAAATGTGTTGTACACCTTGGAAACAGCAAACACAGGGGAGACAAATGTATTAGGCTAATCATAATATAGATGCAGAGAGTTGTTGCAGATGAGTTTCCTCCAGCCTCCACCACAGTAACTGATCCATTGCAGCTGATGACCTATACAATTATAAAGCAGATATTTCCATGTTTCCAAGTTTTTTTAAAAAAGAGAAAAAAAAAACAACCTTGGAATTATACAAGTTTACTTACATACCAAGTAGCTCATAGATGATAATTTACTCATCCACTAACAGATATTTCCTTAGCTATATCTTTATTTTACTTTCAAATACTTGACCAGGGAGATGATCAAGTACATAAATAATGTTCCTCTTTCACCAAGATGATGCCAAACAGTGAGTTATTCCCCATGTGCTCCCAAAAGTACATGAGAGACCAAGTAGTGTTATAGTAAATACAGTTTATAATAATGGTACAGAAATATACTGAATATCTGGATGTCAGTCTAGTAGTGCATTATGCAATGTACAATCTAGGATCACTTATCTTTTATGTTGCAGCAGAACCTGGAGGGAACCATTCAAATTACTGGAAATTAAGCATTTGATACTTTAAGCTAATAAAAGAGTAATTATTTAATGTTTCCCTCATCAGTACAGATAAGCCATGTCTCTTTAGTAAAGAAAAACAATAAATGAAATAAAAATTATGAATGCAAATTAATTAATTAACAATGCAAAGTTGTTAATTTTTAATGTTGCCACAGGTTGTTTTAAATTACCTTGCTATTCTAGACTACTACCATTGACTGCTTCCCAAACAGGATACCAGAAGTCAGCAGCTTCCCTATCTCTCAGGAATCTGTCAGTTTTCTATCTAGGAGAATTGTTGCAGAAATAAATTTCTTAAGCTCTGTGCTTTTAAACTTACAGAAAAACTTACGTGAATCTTCCATAGTCTTTCACTTCACACTTTCCCTTGTTTTCACAGGGGTTTCCAAAGCAAGCATCAATTTCCTTTTCACACTTATCACCGTAATAACCAGGTGTGCACTCACAGGTGTAGTTCTTGAAAGCAACAAGTGTACACGTGCCGCCATGCTGACATGGATTGTTGTAGCATGCATTACATTTTGCCATCACTTCTCGATCTGGATCTCCTACACAACAGAAGACAGACATCATCAATCTAACACATCATCAGCATAATGTAGTATACGAGGGAGGATTAGCTTTATTTCTCAAGTCCTCCCTACAGGTTCACAGAACATATGGACTACTTTAAAATGGAATAGTTCTAAAATCATCTACTGGAGTGATAATAAGCTGAATTAAAAAAAAAATGGCAAAACATTTTCACTTTTTTGTTGTTGCCGTTAATCATCAGTCTTGGAGGAGGAATGTTAGGCAAACAAGAAAAATAATGACCTGGCTTTGATCAAGAAAGCAATAGTAATGTTTCACAAAACAGGCTGTGGGAAATGACAAGCATTTTGTTCAAAATGAGTTTGTGTAAAGTGTGGGGCAATACTTATAAAAAAATCCCTTTGAACTCTGAAAATTTTGACAAATGAAAATTGCATTGTATCTAAATGTCACACTCATAGTTTAACATTTATACAAGATCACTGTACACTCATATAGGCAGCAGCAATTATTTCCCATTCCAGATAGTTTCTTGACGAGCTGCTTCTAAAAAAGAAAAAGAAGTGTGTACTATGCCAGATATGTTAATAGAATGCAAGAAAGTCCACATGGCATCAAGACCAATTCACAGAGAATGCATACTTTTAATGTTATGAGCTTTCACACACACAGACATGCATGTAATTATTATTTATTTGCCTCCTTACACTGAAATATGCAGTGCAACAGATTGAAACAAGCCATTTACCATCACACTGGAAATTTTGTGATGGCGTGGTCAGCAATAGTTTGTTTGACATCGTCGATGGACCTGTGCATGTGGCAATTCCTGGCTCTACATAGTCCTTCTTGATCCAGTCTGACAGCCACTTTAGGTTGCAGTCACAGTACAGTGGATTTCCTCCAAGAGCTCTGAGAATGAAAGGAAAAAAAGAGAGGAGAGAAAGACAAATGTTTCAGTATTTACCCAAATATAGACTTCATAAATGGTCATCTCTCATCAAGACACTAAAACATGATCGTGTAAGAACTGCTTGTTTTGTTGTTGTTTTTTTTTAATTTTAAAGTATTAAAATAAGTAATTTTCCTATCAGATCGCCAATGGTTAGTTATATAGGAATTAAGACTTGGGGTGATGGGGGTGGGATGAGGGCAAGGATAGGAGAGGTTAAGCAATGATAACAAAGCAATAATAATTTTCTTTAAAAAAAATGATAAATGAACAAAATAAACAAACTTGGCAGAAATATGACAAACAGATGAAAGATAAGCTCATTTTCATTGTGATGAGAATCAGCAGAAGATGGAAGAGAACCTCCCAATGTGTCACCAAACAAACAAATTGTTTACATGTGAACGCACAAGCGCAACCCTGTATCTGATTTACCTGCCATTTATAATAAAAATTACTGAACAGTCAACGATGTGTGTGAAATGGTCAAACTTTATACTCTGCATTACCGAAAATAACTGTGTGGTTACACCATCAATGGTACAATGCTTAAGTTGTTTCTGATTTACCATCGTTAAGGTAATATTTTTTACTCTAGATACCATTGCAGTGAGCATCTTTTCAACTTTATCACTACATTCCTCTACAACTGCACTAACTGACCACTACACAAAGGCTTAGTAATAGGCCCTATCTCAAAATAATGCTTAATTAGCTACCAATATTTTGTTTAAAAAGAAAATAGTATCAATTTTGTCCATCACTGTATAACATGATCTCTCATAATGCCGTCATTTCTAGATATTGTGGGAACTCTATGCAAAAAAAAGAACTTAATTAATCCTCTTCTCAGTTGGCAAATAATTCTGCAGAACTCCAAATCTGTTATTGCTATGTGCGTTCCTTCCTCGTCCCCACAAAGAATATATATGATTTGTCAAATGCTGTTTATCATGCTAACCTATCCCCATTGTTCTGAATGAAAACGAATTTTAGTTGCAGAAAATCTTGTTGAAAATATTTTCTCAAAAGATATATATATATATATATATATATTTATCCATATATATTTATCCAGCCATCAGACATTAGAAAACAGAAAAGAATTATTATAATCTCAACAACTTCCTAATAGCTGGTCCAAAACAATCCAATTCATCAGTTGAAATTCTTGTAATAAAAAAGCAGAATATTAATAATGTAATAATAAAGGAAATTTTAAATGACAGTACTACAGAAAAATATTGCTGAAGTTAAAGAATTAATTCAAGCTTTTCTTGTCATCTTATTAGTGGTAATGCAACTAACTAATGAACCTACATTTCACTGATCTCTTCTGTCATCATCAAAATCATTAAAGTTAAAATGAAATAAATACAAAATAATAATAAAATAAGTAAGTTTATAATGGAACATGGTTTCAATATTTAATTATGCCAATTAAGCAGCAATTTGGTATGCATATATATAAATTAAAACATATTAATAGACCATCATTTAAAACCATTGTCAACATCAAATAAAGAGATTAGTTTTGTTTGATGTAATAAGTCTCAAAGATTCCAAATCAAGAGAGTAATGAGTTCTCAACATCCCAAGACCCTTTTTTTTTCTTAAAGAGTTACTACCCCCTGGCCTATATCTTTTTTTTTTCTAATTAAATTTATTTATTCTGTTGGATGCCATCCAGTTTGATAGATTCTAATGAAATCATATGAAACAAAGATAATGATTGAGTTCTGAATATTGCAATATTGTTTCCAGTGAGAGTCACATCCCTTAGACCTCTTTTCTAAAATAATTAATTCAGTAAATGTAAGAATATTTCTGTTTTTTTGTATGTAGAAATTTCCTAAGCACAAGTGTCTTAATCTGAAGGGGTCAATCAAAATTTCCACCTCTGGGGAAGAACACAAGTCAGCAAATACTCCACTTCTACTGCATTCAATAGTTTAACCACAGGAAAAAGAAAACTATGCCAACCATTTCTGACTGTCATATCTACAGTTGATTTCCATGTAAAGTTTTCATCTTTGGAACCGAAAGAGTTAACCCCTTTTGCAACAAACAACATGTAGCTAAGGTTACGTGGAGCAGTGGGGGACACAGTACATAATAGTGAAGACATAATGACACTGAACTGACCATCATTTTCTCCTTAATTTTTAATCACTTTTAAAAATTTCATGGTAAAAATGGAATCTAATGAACCAATTACTTAGGTTAAAGCAGCGAAATGTCATTTTAACCTCCAGTTAGACAGATGGGACTAAAAATAAACAAACATGTGGACAACAGCTGTTTCTAAAACGTTTACTATAAAATCAAACAATTTAGCTGAAGAAAACCCCTATGGTGAAATAATATGTGATTTTAAACACAAAGATTAAATTAAAAACAAAACATGTAAACAATTATAATGATAAATTATAAAAAAGTTTTTTTTTAAAAAAGCAGCTTAAATCTACAAAATAGGAAAAGAAGCTGTAAGTAGGAACTAAACAGATGTAGCAGCTATTTAAGTTATCTCCCCTCTTATGTTTTTAAAAAAAAAAGAAAGATGTTTGCGAGACATACTTACATGTGTGTAAGTGTATGGAGGTCCTTGAAGGCGCCGTATGGAATGGCAGACAAGCCGTTCTCGTGTAGTGACCTGGGGATGTGTGAAAAAAGGCCCAGGTTAGACTCCAACACTACACTGAACAATCAATGTGCAGCTAGCGCAGACCAGCAAGTCTACAGAATTCAACCGAGCAAAGTGAGTGAATTGACTGCCAGACACGAAACTATCAATATACACAATATCAAATGCACTTTATTCATTGAATGACAGCTAGTCTCGATGTTTGGTTCCGGTGCCCCAAATCTTCTATTGAAAGAATTCCAAATGATACTAATCTCCCCACTACAAAGAAAATAAGGTAGACTATTTGTTGTCAGTTAGCAAAATTCTTTTTTTTTTTAAATACCTGTTAACTTAACAAGATATGCAACATATCGAAAAGAAAAATCCGATTTACAAGAACATTGGAGCTGACTGGCTGGTGAGTGTTGATGAAATAGGCCAGAAGTGAACTCAGGCTGATGGGTTAACTGAAACCAAAGAGTCTTTAGTGTTGTACTACGTGGACATCATTGTCGCCAAGAGAGACTACAGAAGAGCACTTTTGTTCTACAGGCTTATGCTGTATGTAAATATATGAAGTGGGCTCAGTCATGGAAAGAAAGACTAATAAACATTTTTAAATACTTGCATAATGTTTAGCTTTTATGTTAGAATTGTACATATTACATGTAAAGAGTAGTTTGTTTTCTTTTTCTTTTGTCTGAATGGGGAAATAATTATAGTTTAAAAATTTATTGCAGTAAGATTATTATTTTTTTCTTTTAGTTGTCTCCCCTTAAATGTGATGTTTATGTTTGTACTTTCAATAAACTTATATTGTGCCCTGGAAAACTCGCTGTACGAGCAGTAATCTAAGTTGAAATGGTGGAAGAGAAAGAGAGAGAAAAGTTCAAAATTTGATATTAGTTTGCCAAAAAAATCCCCAAAATTATCATAATAATAATAATAATGCTGACATCTGAGGTAAGTAAAAACCTTTTATAACTTTGTGAGTAATCTTCTATGATGAGGGAGAATTGTGATGGGATTAACGAGTGGTTGGATCAAGTTTGCTAAACAATAAACAAGGTTCCAAAGGAAAAACTTATCAGCAACTTAAAAGAAAAGGTGAAGCAAATAAAAAAAAAAAAAAAAAAAATGGAGGCTGGGACTAAAATGTTTTCATGCATAGTGAAAGAGGGGAGAAAGGGAGGATAATATGACATTTGAGCAGAGTTAATCAGATAGTAAATGACTTAGCTGGAATTGGGAGGGGGAATTAGAAATCAAACAGATCACAGTTCATCTACCTAGTTTTCCTGTTCACTGTTGGTTCAAGCTAAAGTGAACTCTGGTTAAGATGAACACTGACAGAGAGAAAGCTTGATTTATGCCAATGGCCAAAAATGTGTCTGCCATTAACAGTAGTATACCCTGGTGGCTGTAATTTCTGACTCCCCAGTACAGTAAAAAGTAATTCAAGCACTCAGGAAGATATTCTTTTCATCAAGAAGAGCCTCTCATCTGACGAGAGTTTGAAAATAAACTTTTTTTCTTTTTTTTACATGTATGAATTTTCTAACATTTATATATATAAATATTCATAGAGTTGCTGACAGACTGAAACATGTATATAAACACGGAATCTTTTATTGGCAAGCCAGCCCACAATTAGAGCACCCAAACACTTAAATCATTGGTGGTCATTAAATGCATGATGCTTGACATTATTATCAAGAAAACTAATAAACGTTTTTTTTCCAAGAATCTTTCAACAATAAAAAGCATCAGTTTGGTTGTCCCCAAAACGCTATGAAGTCAATTAGTGGGTTTTTTTTTTTTTAAGTAAATAAAAGAACACATTAGATTAGAGCGAAATCTTATTCCATGTTGGTAAATTTACTGGGTTACCAACGTGTTTAATAATAATAATAATAATCAAACTGTCTGCATCATGAATAGTAATTCTATCACTCTCAGATGGTGTTAATTACCATTCAGTACTTGTTGCTTTGTTTGTTGGTATTTCAAATCATCGAACTAAGAACTCTTTCAGAAACCATGCAGAAGTGCAAAGAATGTCATGTTTTTTGTTGGCTTTTATAGGTTCAAGAACTGAAATTATTGTACATACAATATCCTTAGCTGACTCAATCCAGAGAAACTCATCTGGGCCAGGCACTGCAATTTGTTATAGCTCAAAATTCTGAAAAGACAAAGAAAAAAAACATTTGTGAAATATTTCCTTATCACTCCCATTTTTTTATTCTATTTGTTTAAATAGGCCACTAAACATGGTAGCCCTTTTAAATACTGTATTCAAATTACAAATATTTAAAAAATTCTTACCACTTTACATAAACACAGACTCTGTCTGTGTAGTACAATTCTATTTGAAAAACCAAAGGTAACACTATTGTTTAACCCTCTGTGCACCAGATCAGTTTTTACCTGACACACCATGCCAGACTAGAAGCAATAGTATTTGTGTTATACATTTAGCCAACACACTCATAATGCAAAACTCCTGGGACTGGTGAGATATAGATTTGATGTTACAAAGAGTTATTATATTAATACCAAAGGTACCGTGTATCACAGCTCCTATAGAGGCTCAACCTGTGCTGAGTAATGCATATTTAAAGGGTAGTAGAATGTATATGCACCACAGGTAGTATACAGAGCTTAAAAGGTTCGTGCTGATTGCATATACAATTTAATTCTGGTTTGAAAGTTACATTGCCACTCCCTTTCCTAGCATTTTCACACTTCTCCCTAAACTTTTTACCATTAAGAAAAACACTGAAGATAGGCTGTATTGCAAGAAAATACTCTGAGTCACATGATCATAAAGTCTCAAATCAATCAGTCACATATGGCATGGAAAATATCAAAGGATGTGTGCTTTAGCTACACTGCACGGCAGAAGAGCTAAGCAAGTCTGGGTTGTTTGGATACACATCACATGTGAGAAATGTTGTGAATTTCAAAGAGCTTTCTGAAGTAGTCACATGGCTTATAATATGAGCCCCCGGGAAGAGAAATTCCTTTCAATATACCAGGAATGTTCAAATAAAGCCTAACAGAAGTAGTATCACCACAATGATATCTGGCTGCTGGGTTTCATTTGAACAAACATCTCTAGTCGTTTTTAAATTGATTTATGTTATCGCTACTCACAACCAATGCCAAAAAAAGAGAAAATGTTTTAATTGACCTAGCAGTAGAATCAGAAAGGCTGCTAATCCACATAGACTGGTGCTGGTTTTGTTGCTCTTGTTAATGGTACAAGACAAATATGTTCATCTAAAGGGTGAAAAAATAAAATCTCCAAAGAGAAATGGAGAGTAAGATAACGTGATCTTCTTTGCTAGCTGCTAAAATAAGCTAAATAAACTCTTAAATATTCATTTAAAATTGTTTTTTTGCTTTGTTTTCACATCTGACCTATAAGAAACACATCGGTGTGATTAATCTCAAATAAGCTTTAATTTTGTATGCATGAAAAAAGATAAAAAATACATTACTTAAAAAATCAGAAAACATCATGATGTAATTGCTACATTTCTATATTTTGATGATTTGTTTCTAAACCAAAAATTTCCAAAAGAGATTATACTCATTATGTCACACAATGTCATTTAATTTTTCACTCTACTGCTGTGTTTTTGACAGTAAATCTCTTCTACATTATCCTTCTTTTGACAACAGAGACCTGAAAATTGTTTGATTATATTTTATTTATGATATATAACGATCCTTAAGCACAAAAATTCTTTACATAATCAGTGCATGCAAATTTAACATCAATGAAAAACTAGATAAGTAAGAGCTAAACAGAGTAAGTCCAGTGAGATTCTGTTTATTGCTAAGTCAGATTTTCTCAGACCAAAAGTGTTTGACATCAACCAATAACTATAGTGGTTTTTCAATCATTTTCTCACTATGACCCCTCCCTTAACATGGTGACAAATATTTGTGACCCCCAAACTTCAACACCATCAATGCAAGCAAGCTGAATAGTGGTGCTCCCCAAGAATAGTTTGAAAAAGAAAAAAACCTAAAACAATGCAATTCCTGCATCGAATAACTGCAATATGAGGTGTCAGATTGAGGCTGTGAAGTTGGTGTTGTGCTGTCAACACACTGACTGACGTAGATTATACCACAGAAAATATGGTAGATTAACAGCATTAAAAAAATTAACTGTTGTGTCAAATATGGTCATAATACTGGCTGGTTTTGCAACTCAATCCTTTCTTGTTGTGCTGCCTACTCTGGGAACCAATGACTTAGATAGAAGCAGCCTTCCAGCAACTTTGTTAAGATTTGTTTTTTCTTGCTTTCACACTTATTCACAGATTTTTGGTTTAATTGATGAGGGAATGTGTAACCATGAATGGGATGGGATAAGCAATCTGATCCAGTATACATGTTGGCCTAGCATCTTTTCCAGAATTGTAAATATTTGTTTAATCATTTCCAGTACTGATTAATTGATCAGTAGTTAATGAATGAATGTTGAACAGAGGGATTAGATAAGATGCTTGTCTAGCTAACTCTTTGAACATGCAATCTCAGAATTTTAGGAGGAAAAAGTACAGGTCATGAAATGCCTTGGCCTTGTTTACCCATCTTTTTCTTTATCACCACTGTCATTAAACTGCATTCTTCCTTTGGAAAATAAACAAAGTTTTCTTTTTCATAAATGCCAAAAGTTGAAACTACCCTTCCAAAATAACAATCTGTTAATAATCAATATACATCTCTGGGAATTGATGCTGGAATTTGTCCTGATTTACATCCCGAATTGCTGGCAGTCATAAAACATGAATAACCCTCCTTCTCTGAAAAGGCAGGGCATCAGTGCGGTGAAGGAAGTAGCGACTAGTTAGAGATGATGATGATGATGATGTGCCTACAGAGGTATGAGCTGCCCACTTATCACCAAAATGGCAAGTTAACCGATGGTAATTGAAGTGTTAAACAGCATCTGAAGTTGGGTAACAAACCAGAAACAGCAGGTATGGATTTTCCTTCTGTCCAACTCATTGTTTGCTGCAGCCATTTGTTAAAAGTAAGCATGGACTCTGTATTAATCCCTGGTCCATCTTGATCTGTGCCCCCTGACCACAGACGGCAATAAATCAATATTAACAGCAGGAGGTTCCATTGCAGTGACAGCAAACTACGAATAAGCCACCCCCCCCAACGTGTATATCTGCCTGGAAATTATTCCCTGCACTGGTTTGGATCATTACCGAATTGAGAATCACCAATCAACCCAGAAGCAGGATCAACAGAAATTTAGAGCAAACCAAGAAGGCTAATGTTTATTTTCGTCTTTTATAAATCCACAGATCCCTTTAATCTGACACAGCAGCACAAACAGAAAACAAGCACCACGACTAGGACAACAACCACGATAACCCTCTACAACACAACTTGTTAATTTTATTTATTCTAGACTAGGTCAATAAGTTTCAACAATGTAGTTTGTGTGTTCAATGATCTTGGAAATACAGAGATTACAATCTACCAGCTTGTCTTAAAAAAAATTTTTTTTTAAAACCTGAATTCCATGCTAACAAAAATATTCCTCGTGGTGTTTGGTTTTTATTGCAGTTCACAGCAATCTGCCAATGGCTCCATTTAGCTGTTAAGGATCTCCAACAATCAGCAATTTCTGTCTTTAGAGAAGAATGAATCGTATCAATTCCCAGCAATGCACATTGAGCTTCTCCACATGGCACCATGTGGCTGTTTCTGAGCAAGATGTGCCAATTCTACATAGCATCTTTTCAATTATTCTCTTCCACTAGGAGTTTGTTATGTTCTTGAAAAACAACACATTCACCATGAGCATTTGTCGATGATGTGGAGGATATTACTAGATCTCCATTTTCAACAATAGCTAACCAATGTATTTCTCATTATTGTTTCAGTAATGTCTCTTCAAAGAGCACCCAGTAAAGATATGCACCTATTGATTAACTGGCAGCATCTCTCACAATGCTAAATCTCGCTCATTTTCTACCAATCGGTCATTGTTATTACACTATTACTTCTGGCTCATTTCCTCTGCACATATCAAATAATTGTGTTGTCCTTTAATCATTTCTGCTTCGATTTACTTCTTCTATTATAACTCTGGCTACTTGAAGAAGAGGAAAAACAAATGCCTGGCGGGCAAAATGAAACAAATCTAGCAAGGACAGCCTTGTGTAATTCCTCATTTTTCATGGCTGATTGCAGATACATTTTCATGTTTTTGTTTGGTTTTCTTTTTTCCTTATCAACTGTCAGCAACAAGAAGTCTGCAAGGGATGTTGAAATTACTGAGATAGGGAAAAAAAAAGGAAGAGGAGGAGGAGAAGGAAAAAAGAGTTTCTAGATAAAAAAAAAAGAAAATTTATTGGGGATAAATACTGCTAAAAAAAGTGTTTAAAAAAAAAAAGATATTAGAATTAATTGCATTTCTTGATAGGTTTTCCCCTCTGCAGAAGTTAAAAGATGCCACAGGGAGGGGATGGAAAAAGGAGGGTAGTATTACCTATTACACTGGTGGTGTATACATGAGCTAAGGAAGAACATACATGCTACTGCTAGCATGGCCATGGCTGAATGAGCAACCAACCAACCAGAAAGGTTTGAACAAAAAATCTCCAATTTCTATGCAAAGCAGAATTTAGAGTAGAATTTATCTAAAGGAATAGAAAAAAAAAAAAGAAACCTACATTGTACCACATTTCTTCAATCAAATGCCATCTTCTAACATTAATTTTAGTTTTTTGTGTTTCGTCCATCAAAGGGTGCAAATTTGAAAATTTCTGACTACCTATAAAATAAGAAAAACTCTCCAGCCAATAACCACCCACCCCTCTTTCCACCTCCAGAAGGGCATGTATTCTAATAAGCATTTGAGTGGTTAATAATTACAACCAGGTTAAGATATTGTAATTAACACTAATAAATTAGGTAAAGAAAACCCGACATAAGTAAATTAAAAAATCTTGCATCAAGAGTAAGTTCCAGACAAAGATAATAATTGGTTTATACATTTTCCTCCCTTTTCTTGGAGTTTCAAGAATTCACTTTCTTAAAATGAAAACTGAGGGAAAGAGTTAATGATATATGTGAAGACAAAGGATACTTACAGTGTGGAGAGCTGGGTAAGGTTGGCAAATATGAACTCTGGCAGTGTGACCAGCTTGTTGTTGCTTAGATCTCTGAAAGAAAACAAAAAATCATCTTAATGGCAACAAACACATATTCAGTAACAGATCCTTAGTCAAATAAATTCTCAAAATAGTTTATATTTCCATTTTGGCAGGCACTTTACATAGCAACTTAGTACAAGGTAATACAGATAGTAGGCATCCACAGATAATCTCATTAGAGCTCTTCTAATTATTTACTAAAGTACAGTCCATCTTCATATGTTTATTTACTAACAAAGATAGCCTCCATGCATTAGATTTACCAACACGTTAATGATTTGACTGCTGAGAGAAAACAAGCAAGGAAACAAATGTCAACTTACAGCTGGGTGAGTTTGGTGAGCCTGCTGATTTCGGCTGGTATTGTCGTGATGTCATTCACATCGAGGTACCTGGAAAGAAAGGGGCGTGTGCACACATACAGCAGCAGTGAGCCAAGAGTCTACCTACAAAAAACCTCTGAACAACACTCAGAACCAGGCACCATGTGCTTCAAAGTGCTGACATGGGCATGACACAACTGATTTTTCCCCATCATTAACTACAGTGGTGTATAGATTGAAATGTGGATTGCATGAATCAGCAACAGTAGATGCTAATTTTAAAAAAAAAAACTAGTGACACTGAATATTTGTTTTAGAATGATGTCTTCATTTAAAAAACAAGCTCTGAAGTCAACTCCTAAGTTCTAGTGAACATCACTGCTATTTCTCTAGTTTCCCTGCTAGCATTGCCAATCTCTAACTATTAAATGCATGCAAAGAGTTAATTAATTATTCTAGTATTAATTCCATTTTGTGTTTCTGAGCTTTATTTGAAGCGTTAGGAGTAAAATTAGTTGGGTAAGAATTCATACCAACGCAATGCAGCACAATGCATAACTACTTGAGATGGTTATTTATCATTTCGACAGGTCAGCTAGGCCTGTGTACATTTGAAACATACAGAAAGTTTAAATTCAATGAAATTGCTCTGAATTTAACAAAATGTGTTGTTTTTTTTTAAATGAAAAATGGTTCTAGTTATGGAATAAATTAAGTATGATTATTATCAGTATTCTTTGAGAAATAAAGGAAAAAATCAAAATGCACAGCTTACCATTAGATAACATGTTAATAAGGAAAGATCAGAAGTATTATTATCCAGAGATGTAAACAACTGCCGGTAATGTTCTGCAACGTCACACTCCCTGATCCCATGTAGAATACATTTCTAAGTTTGAAATTGGTCCCTAATTGTTCCCAGCCTTCCATCCTCTATTTACCATGGCTATCACCACTCAGTTCAGCTCTTTTTTGGCCAGCAATAAACAGTGAGATTTACCAAATGTTTCCAATTACTACATAAGGCCAGAAAAGGGGGAGAGGTTCTCATAGACATAAAAATGCATTTATTTTAACTAAGGGGGTCCTCGTTCTCTCTCTCTCTCTCTTGGTTTCAGCTGGTATCTTTGGCCCCTACACCAGCAATTTCCCTTATGGCTTGCATAAATATCATTTGTAACAGAGTGACCAGAAATCTGGATAAAACCATATTGAATATTAGTCCATCATAATCAGCAGCTGTAAAAGCAGAGAGTGGATTTCAACAATCGGAATTTATTCAGGAAGGGGTAACTTCCAAAGGCAGGACATCACAGGGTTTGTAACACGCGACTTTAGCACAAATGTGAGCTGATCCCCTCAGTCCTCCATAACCCCATCTCTTGTAAAGTAAGAGGGCTTTGGTAGTCCACTATGCTATTACTAAAACTACTGGATTGGGGATCATAACTGCCTAAATATACCAATGCCTGGAAGGTTTAAACAGCAGCAGACCACCCCAACTATAAATGTTAACTGACTGATCATGGAACCATTAAAAAATGTTACCATCTATTGTGGTTCAAATCAATGGCTGTGCTTTAGATTATAGATTTTGGTGAAAGTTCTTTAAAAGCTTTAAATGGATGACTGAAGTTTCTCTGTCATAAAAACGAAGCATGACAGCAGAACATCTACACTTGCTCTCCTAACCCATCCAGCCAGGACCACCGTAGAAGAGGATCCGACCCACAGCACCTTTTTTTCCTCTTAATTTCACACAAAAAAGGGCGGCTGACCTCATTCAGAGAAAGAACTGCTCCTTAAGAAAATTCAAAACAGAAAGAAAGAAAGAAAGCAAAGCAACACCCTGCATTTATTGGGGGGGGTCTTTAAAAATAAGACAGATTCTCTTAATTTTGGCTTGGTTGTCTTAGCAATCACTGCAATGGAAAACAGATGCTGAGCAAATACATGGTTTCTTTCATTTTTTTGAAAAACTTGTTTTCTCTCAAATTAAAAGCTGCTACTTCTGTGAAATTCAAAACATGGTTAAAAAAAAAAAATAGTTACTCACAGATCAGTGGTATCCAGCGGAATATCCTTGGGTATCTCTTTCATATGCTGACGGCTACATCTGACAACTGTACCTGTACAGGTGCACTTGGGAGGACAATAAGCTCTTGGATCACAGCTATTCTCCATGTTGTCTAAAAGTAAACAAAAACAAGCCAGGATCAGTCATCTGTCCATCTGTCAGTCACACTTCTTTACGTACAGGGCATATAAGAAGATACAGATAATCAGAGGAGGAATTATCAGAACTTGTATAAAGTTGTCTGTCTTTCCTCCCTCCCCTGCCAACAGCCTTTGTGGTCTTATCTGATACCTGAAATTACATGTAGCTTATTATTCTAGCAGATCTCCTTAAACTTCTCCATTTGACCAACAGCCTCTTTATAAGTGAAGGATTTCAGACAGAACCCAATACAGGAGTAGCTATAAGCAATTGACCAGGGAGAGAAAAACTAGCTGAGGAGTCCAACTCTTAGTCCAGTACTTAAGTAATAACATTAAACCATATAGACCATTTAGATGCCTCGCTGTTTTTCTGTAACAAACAAAAACTGTTTCCAATATAATTGGTGTCTTTGTATAGCCTTGTCATACTAGACTTATGCTTATGCCAGTGTTCACTTTTAAAAAGAGGGGGGATCCAGAAAGGAACATAAAGAAGGTCTGAATATACACTATCCTCCTATTAACTAGAAGAGAAATTAAAATAATTCCATAATCTCATATGTCCTCTGCCTGATGGAGCAGTTTATGCCAGCAAAGGGGTCAAAAATCAAAGATATGGAGTCCTAAGTATTGCTGGTTGCAGCAGTTAGTTCATTTCTTTCTTTTTGCTGTCTCTTTCTCTCCTCACTCTCACACACACACACAACACACACACACATCCTACTACTTCAAGAAATAATTAAATCCAATCTTCTCTATCTCCCAAAGCTATTTCCCCTTATAGTCTCCAGTAGCCTGATTATCTTAAAATAATACATCCTGCCCCCAACTTTTATCTAATCTTATGCATGCTACTTTCAGGTGTTAAAAATAAAACATTAATTTTATTTCATTTAAAAAATACTATAAAATTAGCCTTGATCTTATTAACTGATCATGTATTTCCTTCAGATCAATTTCTCACCATGCACTTTGTTGTTATTATCTAAATTTAAAAATTAAGGTATCTACCTCTTAAAGCATTTTGTTCAGTATTGAGAAAGCAATGGATTTTGTTCTTATTCTGCATCTCTAGAACATTAATAGCCACCTGTTCTTAACCCTTCAATCTATTTCATCCAAGACAAGTTCAGCAGGTTGAGATGCACAAAACTACACTAAGTGATCCTTTTAAAAATTCTATCTACATCTTTTCATGGTAAACAGTGAGTTCTGCAGTGTGTTTAGGTCACTCTTGTTCTTTTAACATGATAAAGACATCAATCTATGCCCGGGAACTACACAGCACAAAAACTATATGGTGCATTCCCTGCATAGGAATTTTGTCAATTTTCATAGACTTTCATAACTGAGAGCCACATACTTCCAGATTTTCTCCTCCATTTTCAATGTAATGCATCACAAAATCTTCACTGGATCTTTCTTTAGCCTTTCTCTGAGCCAGGGATTTCACTAATGCCTCCCTCGCCCAATCAAGCTCATCTGTCTTAATTCCATGTATAAAAATCAGCTACCTAACCAACCACTCCAACCTCCCTCAAAAACCTTTTGATCAGCATCTTGCAGATGGAGCCCTGCATGGTCATTAGCTGCTAACTGCATGCTGGAAAAGCAGCAGACCTTTTATTGTCTTCCTCTTTCTTCCATGCCCTTTTGCCTTCTGAATTCTATCTGTAAGTCCTTTCCTGGAAATAGCCTTGCTTGCTCCATACCAAAAAGGGTCCTACTTGCTGAGCCACATTGAGAATGACCCAGCAACTTCATTAAGGTCAATAACAGAAATCCATTTGGCATGTGTAATCTCATCCCATAGCCACTTTACCTGGTGTCGAACAACAGGTTTTTTTTTTCCTTACAACATTTCCATCATGCACACTATTTCTTGCACAAGCATTATTGCAAAGATTTTATAATCACTTTATCATTCAATAATTTTATATTTCAACTGCCAGAATGACAAAAATACACAGAACATTTAAGCTATCATATGCTGATGTACATGTAAATTATATATATGATACATGGGATATTTCAATGGCTTATGGTTGCCAGTGTATACATATGAGAAGGCCACACTTCCACTTAAATGTTGCTATGGTATATGATTAAAGTAAAGAACTAAAAGTTCATTCTTAAACCAATTCAACAGTTAAAAAGTGTTCATACAACTTTTAGTTTTACATTTTTTGTTAAAACAACAAGCAGTTTTTTTTTCCAAGTCTACTTACCCAACACACTTCCAGGACAACAGGGGGGTATTCCCACATTACAGCCAATTTCATTGTTGGCTGACAAAAGAAAAAGATAAATAAATTAAATACATACTGTCTGCACACCATGGATCTTACCAAATGTTCAAAGCCCCTAAAACAATAGGCAAGTTCTTAGTATAAGCCAACAAGCTACATCTTACTGATGTTGGCCTTTTTCAAATCAAGAACAAAAAATCCTTTAAGGTACTAATAGCCAGTCCCTGTTCAATGCATGCATCCAAAGCTGAAACAGGCTGGACTTTAGAATGAACATGAAACAGAAGAGAAACAAAATCTTGGAGTCCAAAGATATGATACAATCACAGTTAGCTACCACTGATCTTCCCCTTTCATGCAAATAGAGTTTTGCAAGAAGGTTGGCTTTTTACATCAGCAACTATTTTTAAACCCCTTACTCTGTCATTTACTCAACAAGAACAAAATATTCCACCTTAAAACCACCAGCAGATGGGTCTACAGATCTGTTTAAATTCCTACCCTGGTCCATTGTAGATCTTCAGGCAGAGAAGCAAGGAAAGACAGCAAACGACTTTAGTGCCATTATTAGTGCACATAAGATTATGCCAAGAATGCCTACAGAAATATTGCTCTTGCTATGCAATAACTTCTGTATGGGGTCACTAAGGAGCATCACACCAATGCTGAGACTGGTGGCTTTCATTATTTGGTAAACACACCTGATTCTCCAGGGATTGGGCTAAATGCAGAGTCAGATGCCATTCTAGCGATTCATTTGCAAAAACCAGTAAGTAGCCAGAGAGAGTGAGAAAATAAAGTACTTTTGAGACCACTGTAGGCGGCTAGTGCTTCTGGCTGGACTCTGACAAACACTGATACACACCGTCTTGCTGTGTGTCCAGCAAATGACAGCAAGCAGTGATGGACACATGCAAACATGTATAATCCTAATGAACTATGTGAAGCAATCATTTTTTATGTTAGTCAGGTGACCAGCAGTCTCACTATAGGCATGCATAGACAGATGTACCAGATACATCTGAGGTGGCCCCACCAATACTGGATGTGATTTTTTTATTCTGTAAAGTGCAAGATATGGTATAAATTGTGATAAAATTCTTCCATTAAAAGTTGTAATAGAATCTATGGACTAATCTGGCTAAGGAATGAGTGTTTTCAATGACATCTGTGTTTCTTCAAAAGAGGAATTAAATAAACACATCTCCAATTCCAGCATCCTTAGATTTTTGTGGCTAGTAGTACATTTTTAAAAGCTAGGCAATGTGTCTGCATTTTTGAAAGACCAAATCAGGGCATTTCCAATCATCTTATTAATAGTAATGGAACTAACTAATGAACCTACATTTCAGAAGTCTTTCTTTGTCACTATCATCAGGATTTAATCCTGAGGACCATTTTGGAATGCAATGAGGATGGTGACAAGAAAAGGTCAGCGAGATGTAGGTTCATTAGTCACTTATTAACACTGAGGTAATGGGAAATGCCTGCACTAACCCTCCACTCTCTGTAAATAACATCAGTAACTTTCCATGCTTCTCAAGCCATCCCCTCTATTTATTCTTTGATCCAATAATGAAACAAAAAGTTTCAATTATGATTATTTTTCAAAATAACATTCCTTTACAATGAGACAAAAACAAAATCTATGATTGGTTATATATTGTTGGTATTAGTTGCTATAGGTAAATTATACATTTTATTGGTCTAGTCCAAAATAGCACATTTTCAGATATCTGCCTTGACCTCATATGAAAATACCTTTTCAAACCCAACATAATGTGGAACTCATTAAGCCGTTAAGCTATGTACATCTATAGCTGTATATGGGCTAAAATATTATGTAAATAAAAAAAAAAAGAATGCTTCAGCAAAGTGATGTAGAGAGAAGTGGCAGCTGATAAATCAGTTGGTAAGTAACTTTCATTTGGGACACAAACAAGACATGACAGGACTGGAAACTAAAAAACCTAACTATCAGATAATTAACCCTCCACAAACCATATCAGTTTTTACTTTACTTATACCACCTAGCACCAAAATTAATTTTGTTAAAATTA
The DNA here is from genome assembly GCA_018389105.1 of Nautilus pompilius. Taxonomy (NCBI): domain Eukaryota; kingdom Metazoa; phylum Mollusca; class Cephalopoda; order Nautilida; family Nautilidae; genus Nautilus; species Nautilus pompilius. The sequence goes on along the minus strand of JACATO010000946.1, from coordinate 243,272 downwards.
CTGTATATTTAGCCTGCACAGTCATAAGGCAAAATACATGGGGTTGTAGTGATATATGGATCTGTCATTACCAGGTATTATATTAATAAGGAAGTTACTATGTGTCACAGCCACTGTGGCTCAACCCATCTGAGTAATACAGATTTTAAGAGAAGTAAAGTGCAGGTAAAGTTCAGGAAGCACAGAGAAGGTTAGAGGAGGATAAAATGATTTTCAATCACATTGTTACTGCAGAACAAAACTGAGACAGAAAATATAGGGACTGGAGAGAATGTAAGAATGGAAATCTTGAGAACTGAGACTTTAAAGAGACACTAAGAATCACTGGTGGATAGTCAACTTTACTTCATTTCTAATGACTGATGTCAGGAACCTAAATACTGTCTTTACTTGGCATTTACATGACATTTAATATCTTTCATGCTTAATGTCACCATATGAAAACAGTCTCTGTCAGTTATTAAAGATGAAATAAAGATGACTGTTTGACAAATTAAAGTGGTAGGTTTAATTAGCCATTTGATTTATATATGTTGGCACATTGTAATTTAAATTAAAAATAAATAATTATACATCTTTAATCCTAAAAATTTCCAACCATGTTGCCATGATTATCCTCAGGGGCTGACCCCCCCCAAAATGTCACATTAGTCTCTATGACAGCTTTTTATTTACAGATGTGAGAAGTGTCCTGGGTGGATGACTGGGGAAGAGCAGCAGCAAGAAACCACACTGGTATGGCACACCAAACCAAACCAGTTCCCACCAGAGTCAAACTCAGGCCTTAATCATAACAGTCTAGCAAGCTAACCACTTGACTACCAAACCACCCATATATCCTCACAGAATCTAAATAAAACTAAATAATAGGATTTTAGCACAGAATATAATTTCACTTCTTAAAAAGCTCACAATGGTAATTTATGGAAATAATTAGAAGTTCCAGGCAAAGTCTAATTTGTCAAGCTGCTGCTGTATGAACCTGGTTCATGTGTGTGTGTGTGTGTAGGGGATGTCAGACAGGAGAACTATAGGAATCTGGGAAATGGTTCTGTTTACATTATATCAGAAGGGTTGCTGACTGTGAAGAAAAACTTTGCTTTATCCTTTTCATGGATGAACATGGCTGGACTGTTTCATATTTCAAACAAGAGCAATGTTTATATTAAACATCATCAATCTTATAATGCATTAAAAACAAAGTAAACTAAATTATTTCTGCTGTGGAGACAAAAACTGAAGACTGAGAAGTGAGATTAAAACAAAACAAAAAAAAACCACTTGACTCTTTGGTTGTTGGCCTCAGAGTGGAAGGACTTAGAGCAATGCCATCAAAGAAAATATACAAGCTGTCTACAAGAATTAATCAACATTGACTTCAAATCAAACTGGGAACATTTATAGAGAGTGTAGCCTGTTAATATCCTGCAGATAAACTTTCCACCCCAGTCCTTCTGTCCATTTTCTGCTTGTCTAGTAAAGAAAAAGAAAAAAAACCTTCAAAGATCCTGTGGCAGAGAAGTCAGGTAATGCTCTGTGTATGCTCAGCTGGTGCCTTGTGTAGAAATCTAAAGTAATGAGAAACATGCATGTATACACCATAAGTAAATAGACCCATAATTGACCCACTCTGGGCAGCCTCCTAAACAGCATGAGACACAAAAACAATCCAGTATTCCTAACATCTATAATGGAAAGTGTAAACACCAAATAAAAGTTTTGTCATTCCAATTGTTAAATGTATTTACTTTCGTTTTTTAAATTTTATTTTACTTTAACAAATGAACTGAACAAAAACAGCTGTTCTGACTTGTCTTGAATAGAAAATAATTATCAAACTTTTAATGCTTCATTTTCTCTCCTTTGTTCTTGTTCTGTATCCCCCACCTGCATCAGACTTTTAAGTTGGTTGGTGAACAATTGCATTAAAATTCTTGCCAAATTTTCTACAGTAACTGGCTATCCTCCAATCAGAAAAGCACAGGTGTGCTACATATTGTATATCCAATTGGAGCATCTTTGATAGAAATGTACATATGAGCCTCTTCCATTTGCAGTATAAATCCCAAAAAGAGATGGGGAGATTAATATGAAATCCATAGCTAGTATAGTGTCCAGTTATTATTATTATTACACTCTTTATTTAATAAATTATCAAGCAGCAAACACTAGACAAAAAGCTGGGACTCTACTTAGAAGAAACCACATGGAAACTCAGTAGAGCCTAGCAGCATCAGGCTGGTATCTTTTATGTGACCAATTCCAGTCATTACAGAGTCTCCAATAAGTTTCTGCACCAACCACTAGCTCTTAACAAAACAGGATGACAAAGTTTCTTATTATCTCCACTATTATTTGGGTTTTTTAATGGGCATGTTCACATCTACCACTTTCACAAAGTACAGATCTAATACCTGAAAACCACAAAACAATTTCATGCACCACCTCTATGTCCAATTGTGAAAGTCCAAAATCAAAAGAAAATCGATTTATGATAAGAAACCAACTGTGGCATTTGTGTGTAGGGTCCTCTTATGAGTCACTGGCACATTTCCCAAAGATGATAAGACTCTATTAATTTCTTACACAAACAATATTGGTTACCCATACATGACAAACCGTGTAAAGCCTGTAAAATAAATAAAGAATAAAAACATATTGTGAGTTACCATATTAATCAGCCTAGTGTATATGCCTTATTATTGTCCGGGCTTTTTTAGAAATGATAAGGCACATTTACAGCAGAATTGGCTGCTTTGTCACTCTCACAAACAACTTCAGATCATCCACATCAATAGCTGGCATCTTAAAAGAGACCAGGACCTTTACCCTCCCCTTCCACACACACAAAGCTAACAAGTTAATGCTACAACAAAACGGTCTTATGATAGGTGCTGACAATATTTGCTCCAACACTTCACTTACACAGAAACTCTGTATACTCCACAATTAATTTGTTGCAAGACATACATCCAGCCCCTCCCCTTCCCTGTAATTTGTATCCCATGAGAGGTACCTAAACAGAGTGCCTGTCAGCACTAATGATGTCCAACCTTTTTGCCTGTCAGCGCTAATGGCAAACTGCTTAGCTGCCCAAGGCTAATTGGGCAGCTCCTGTCTTTAAGGCTGTGTGCCTTTAATCATACTTAATGCAAAACTAACAGCCCTGCTGCAGAGCTGTTATTATGACTTAGTTCTGAAGATGCAGAACCTAACTCTTCAAGAAAAACAACAAAAAATGCATGGCAATGTTAATACTAAAGGTTCCTCAACCATCTTCATGAAGTGTCAATGTGCAAGCAAATTTGGTAACCACATAGGCAATTCTGAAATAATCATTATTTGTGACATTAAATTAGTAATTTTTCATTTCAGATTAGAAAACTGCCTATTATATTTCCCATTTGTCATCCCACTGAATCATGTAGAAATGTGCTTTATGCCACTACTTTTATTTTGTATTTATATTAATCTCAAGAAATGAAAGTCCAAATCAGGATGATTAACCATTTTAAATGCAAAAAGAAAAAAAATCAATCCTTGAAACTTAAGAGAAATGAAACCAATCTGTGGTCACCTTTCACAAAATTATTTACATGTGAAAACACATTGTAGCTCTATAATGTGCTTTGTGGAAAAACTCAAACTATCCTGGATTAAAAGCACAATTGTGTGTGCATGTATGTGTGAGAGAAAGTGTGTGCATGTGTGTGTGCATGTGTGAGAGAAAGTGTGAGCATGTATGTATGAGAGAATGTACATATCTGTGAGAGAAAGTGTGTGCATGTGTATATCTGAGAGAATGTGCATGTGTGTATGAGAGAATGTACATATCTGTGAGAGAAAGTGTGTGCATGTGTGTGTGCATGTGTATGAGAGAATGTACATGTCTGTGAGAGAAAGTGTGAGCATGTGCATGTATGTGTGAGAGAAAGTGTGTGCATGTGTATATCTGAGAGAATGTGCATGTATGTGTGAGAGAAAGTGTGAGCATGTGTGTATGAGAGAATGTACATGTCTGAGAGAAAGTGTGTGTGCATGTGTGTATCTGAGAGACTGCATATATGTGAGAGAAAGTGTGAGCATGTGTGTATCTGAGAGAATGTACATGTCTGTGTGAGAGAAAGTGTGAGCATGTGTGTATCTGAGAGACTGTGCATGTATGTGAGAGAAAGTGTGAGCATGTGTGTATGAGAGAATGTGCATGTATGTGTGAGAGAAAGTGTGTGCATGTGTATATCTGAGAGAATGTGCATGTGTGTATGAGAGAATGTACATGTCTGTGAGAGAAAGTATGTGCATGTGTGTGTGTGAGAAATAAAATGTGTATTTTGTCTCTCTGAAAAGAAATGCATGGTGTTTATGCATGTAACAAGACGGTAAAAAGTAAGAGAATAAGTATTGTTTACAAGATAATGGATTCTTAACTGTTAAGCTGAATACAATTCAAATAAACTATTTATTTCTTGTCATATGTTCAGACTAAACCATTTCTCTCAGATTATTTTTATTTCTAATAACCAAAGCTGGTGGTATAATTAAAGCTTCCCTGGTAGTAAATATTAGTTTCATATTAATAAGATAACTTCATATAAACTAGTGTTCTAAGTGTTCTAATAAAATTAGCTTTTTAATAAAGTTTAAAAAGATGTATAAAAATTTCATTGATTTATTGTACTTATTAATTCCAGAAATAATGAAAGAGGCTGCATTAGTTATAATTTTAAATAAACCAAATGTTTACAAAAAATCAACCAACTACCAAGATATAAAGATAAAATTAATCAACTACTGACATCAATAAATTAAGCAAATGTTTAGAGAAAAGTATACATCAAGCACTTAAACGAAACAAAAAAAAACTAAGTGTTTATATTGATAAATAGATAAAGCATTTTCAGGGTGGTAGAGTGGCTTCAGATAAAAATCTTTGCTAACAAATGAGATTTCAGCATGAATCAAAATTCCAGCTTTCCTATGAAAGTCTGATTACCAGCAAACTTCTCCCCCCCTCCACATTGGAGGTTAGTTACTGAGGATTTATCTTTAATGTAACCCTTTTCCAAACCTCTAAATCAGAGCCAACCAGTCCTGCATGTGCATGAGAAAGAGAGAGATGTGCCAATGTGTTTCTGTCAAAGAATGTCAGGAGAAGTGAAGGTGCTGCTCCACCCAGAAAATCTACCTGGAGTACTGCAGTAAAACTACGCACAAAAATGACTCGAGACCTGTGCAGTAGAATAACTAAGTGGCCTACATATCATGAAGGCGCTCTCGCTCTGGGAATAAATATCCTTCATAAGGCTGACATCTACAAAAATCTCATACCCAGCTATTAATCAGCAGATCTACCCACAGGTCCATTAAGACCACAGAACTGCATCTTTACAGACACTGGATTCCTTTAATTGCTGCTATTTCTCTTTAAGTTTACAACTAATTAATTTAAAAGCTTCTTTTGCACCCATGTAAATCCAAAATAATTCAGTGATTCTTTATATATAACCAGGAATGCCTACCTGCCATGTAGCCCCACAACTCACCTTCACAGACAAACTCCTTATGAGAAATCTGCTGGATGCTTGTGTCCTTTAAGTGATGAGGCGTGAAGCACAGTGGGTTTCCAGTGATGATTGTTTTCCCTTTCAGCCAGTTGTTGAACCAGGCCAGATGGCAGTTACAGTCAAATGGATTTGACATAAGATTTCTGAAAATGGATAAAATTAATGGAGCAGCAACCCCCAGGGCAGAGCAGAGCAGAGCAGATATAAAATAACCCTTAAAATATATCACTAAGAGTCTCTCTTTTATTTCTTAAATTCTTAGCCAGTCACATCACTGTCATCTTCACAAATACTTCTTTCAACTACTATATGGAATAAGGAATTCCCTGGCTACAGCAAGTCATCCTTAGGTTACATCAGCTTTCTCCTTTTTCCTCATTGAACTCAAGTGGCAGTGCTCCACATCAAAGATATTTTTAATATTATAAAATTGCAAATTTTTTTTTCTTTCACTTGATACAGTCTTTGGCACAAAACCATCACATTTCAACTGTGAAAAGAAACTTTTTATTTTTAAATGCTGCTTAGAAAATAAGGTGCACTTGCTTTTTTCATTACTAAGTCAAATTGCACTTAAGGAGGAGACAAGCGTGGATATGCTAACGTTGATTTGAAACTAGTGGTGTATGAGAACTTGGGCATGTACCCTTGAAAGTATTTTTTATACTTACAAGGTGGAAAGATAATGGAGTTTGTCAAAGGCCCCCTTCATTATACATCGAACTTGATTGTCGAACAGTGACCTAAAGAGGAAGGAAGAAAGGAATTGTGTAAAACATTATAAAGAAAGGAAAAAGAAAAGTTTGATAAAAAAAATTTTTCAAAATATAATTACTCAAATGGTAGCACAGGCCATTATTAAGGTAATGAGAAAAATTATAATTACTCAAATATCTAGCATAGGCTATTATTAAGATAATGAGAAAAATTATAATTACTCAAATATCAGCATAGGCTATTATTAAAGTAATGAGAAAAATTATAATTACTCAAATATTAGCACAGGCTATTATTAAAGAAATATTAAAATAAGAGGGAGTTCAGCAGAAGAGTGAATAGATATGAATTTCAGTAAATTTTATAAATGAAATGGTAAACAAAATAAATGGATGCTCAATTTCATGAAAACTGGCTATGGAGTAAATATTCACAAGCATATTAACTCCAGTATAATTACCTATCATGTTTATTAACTAACAGAGTGAAATTAGGCTAATTTATCATTACCTGAGCTAATCGAAACTTTTATGATCCAAACGAACAATTTGCAGTAAATGAAAGTGAATTTCTAAACAAGTTTGCCAAGTTTATTTTCTTGTGTTTCCTGAGCCAAATGGCAAATGATTTAACTTACTTTATGTAAAAATGTTTGTGCAAAACTACACAAGTTAACATTAAAGGATTTCTTGTCTAATACATATTTTCAAGTGTTTGTGAGTTTGTTTGTTTGTCTCTCTTTCATGTTGGGTGTAGGTATTTGAGAATCTGGGCAGACTTTTAAGTTACCAAACAATGGCCTAAAGCCATGTTTTCCCCCATGCAGCACCATGTGCCCCAGTTACTTTGATATATTTCCTGAAAATTTAAAGAAATTTGTTAAAGCTTTCTTCAAAAATATATATTTTCGAAAACTAATAAATAAAATGTATCAATGCATGTCAATAACCCTAGTGAGGGAGTGCAGTTCCACTAGGAAGCATTGCCAACCCTCCTCCACAGGGGGGGGGGGCAGGCAAAAAAAACAACCTTACTAGGACTCTCCACTTTTAGATGTGAGAGAAAACCTGCATAGCTGGCTGATGAAAAAGAATGAGAAGAAACCATGCCAGGAGAGGGGGGGGCAGTATGCCAAATTAAGTCTGCCCCATGTAGGTATCAAATTCAGGCCCCTGACCTTAGCAGTCCAGTGGTCTACCACTGTACCATCTCGCCACCATTGTATGTTAATTGTTCTTAAAGCAGCTAAGCAAGCAAAACAAATCTCTTTTCTGTTTGCAAATAATTAAAAATCTTCCCACAATGCAATGCTAGGATACCTTAAAATTTCCAACAAGCAATCTGCCAATCATCAAGATCAGATTTAAGGCCAATTTATTTGCTTGCGGTTTCTTCCAGTGAATTTTTGTATTTTTTTCTTTGAACACTTTACTTCATCTGCTATATTGATTTTACAGCTAGTTGTTTGGAAGTATTCCATAAGGTTCAGAAGCTAGTCATTAGTTTTTTGAAACACTGCATCATGGGAAAGTTTTCTAAATAACTGGCAGATAGAAACAAGATTAAAATTGCACACACAGTTGCTTTAAATCAAAGTTTCACACAAATTAAGTTGTCTCTGTCTTAAATGCACAAAGCACTAGTGAATTGTCATCTTCCTTGTTTTTCTTCTTATAGTTCAAAATCCCTAAAGGTTGTGACTTTTCCACTGCCCTGTACAATCTGGGAAATTGTTATTTTTTTTCTGTATACATCATTGCCTACAACTTAGACACACACAATGAGGATGCATAATGCCATGCTTACTGCCAACAAGTGTAGCCATTCCAGCAACTTATGGAGCCTGGCAGTTTGGCAAGAAACAGAAACACCCTACTAGATCTCCCCTGTTTAGCTGTGAAAGAAAACTCACAGTGATGGGCAGGTACAGAAAAACAAGTCCAAACTATGCTATGGGAAATCCACCAAAATCAGTGGGTCTTCAACTAGGAGCAGTCTCAAGCCTTTTGCTAACAGCGTGCACCACACATCAGCCATCCCACTCCTCATAAAGGAAGTGAATTCTGGTCTAATTATTACGAGATCACTTACAGGAGACGTAGATTGGTAAGCATGTTGAAGGTCTCATTGTTGACACAGTTAATTCTGTTACCCTGGACTTTTCTGAAATATAAATAAAATAGGTCCAAAGTTTATACCCCTTACAAAAATTCATTTATACATATATATATATAAAATACTTGTACGATATCTAACCCAATTATTTCCCTCCTCTGTGCACACATGCACACCCCTTTTTAAAATGGTTTTAATGGAATCTCATGCTGCTGATGAGGGCCAAAATTCCAAAAACAGCTGTAAACCCTCCTCTGGACACTGACATTCACCTTGACTCTCAACCTGGACATTCTCCAAGTGAAATGTTACAAACAGTGTAAATGGGTTTTCAGACCTTTATTTAACACAATTATAAATCGTTTACACCTCATTATAGTTTAATATGACCACAACTTTGACAGTTTAGATTGGTATAGGTTTCCTTTAATTTTAGATTAGAGTAAATAATCAACAAATAAAGAGTTTTTCTCTTAGATAAGAATATCCTATATTTATCTAGTCAAAACCAAGTTTTTCTTTTTAAAAAAACAGCAAAAAATGTTTTTTTTCACTCTCACTCTCTCTAGTAAATGATCAGCACGTTTTTCAAGTGTCAGCTCTCGCACATGGTAACTTGAGACCTCACAACTGAAAAGGCGGATGTTATTTTAGTACCGTTTGTAACCACAGGGTGGAGACAGACAAAATATCAAAAGCCACAGGAACCTGACAAATGAACTGATAATAATGATGGTCTGCTAATGATTAAAAGTCATCTAGAAAATGATTTTTTTAGGAAAGCAGCTCCCATTAATGCATCCACCCACTCACCCACCCCAAGAGTGAGTGGAGAGTTGTTTTACAAAAACAAAACAGAAACTTGTCAAGTTTCTAACAAACCTCCATTACATTTCCTATTAATGAGAACTGGCAGAATTTTCCAGCAGCAATGGTAACCCCCAGTAAACATGTGGCTAGATAAACTAATGTATTAGTGTCCTGGTTAGACTGCACAAATGGACCACCATAGGATGAAGTGATTTTATAAATTGGGAGCATTACCCACGATGATCAACAAATTGTAAAACCACTATTGCCCGCATGGTCGGGAAGGTAGAAGTGAAAATGAGCCTGCCTAGAAACGCATGACTGCTGATTTCCACAAAAATTAAGTTAAGATTTGATAATGACATGGGCAAGTAGAAAGCTTGCCATAGATGAGGATGTAGGAGTGGGTTAAAGCAGTTCTAAACTAAATCCTATCATTATGGCACAGTACTCACAGTATCTGGAGATTCTTCAAGCCTCGGAATGTGGAACTGGTCACTGTGGATAATTTGTTATCTGATAAGATCCTGCAGCAGAAACGAGAATGAGAAAAGGTTACCAACCAATAACCCTTACCAGGAATAAATTAACCCTTACCATCTTATTCAACTTCACAGTTTGAAAGCAGTAGAAATGCATTATCTTTCTCTCTTTTTTTTCTTTCTAGAGATGGAAGTGCTATCAAAGTGCTCAAACAAAAATGTTTTTCTAAATTTTTATTTTAGATAATCTTGGCATATACAAACACAGACAGCTTCCTTCAGGATAAATAAATATCTGTCATTGCAGTTAATTTTCTTTGTTAGTCTGAAATCAAACTAGGGCTGTTCCAAAAACAGAAGGGTCATTCTGTTCTGTATATTAGTATATTAATACATATAGTGCCAACATTTTAAGCAAACATTAAGTAGATTTAGATCCCATTTCATTTTGTTTTCTTTTTTTATGAAAGTTTTTAAAAAAATCATCATGAAGTAAAGATGCTGGCTGACCAGTTCAGTGGAACCTGAACTACAGACATTTACTTCAATACAGATCAAAACACAATGACCCATCTCCACTGCAAATAAATTTTAGTCAAGAAAAAATATGGAATTGTCTACACAGATTTAAAAAAACAGCCTACAATACTCTTTTATTTCTTTCCTTCTTGCTCTCACAGTCTGTGAGCCACTGTAAACAAGGCACCACTACCTTCAGGATTTTCACCTGAATGCCCTCACCTGCTGATCATGTAAAAACACATTACACTTTATGCATGCAAGGTTAGCAAACCATTTAGGTTTTACAAAATTATGTCTCAAAATTCTTGTCTAAACACATTTAGTATTTCAAATCTCGATAATTGGTATGCCTTTTAAATAGCACACACAAGCTGCACATACCTGTACTTTAAATAAATGGCAAGAAACTCAATATTACTAAAGGCTGAGAGAAGAATTGACAAATCATTCCATCCACTTTAACATATCAACTGCTATTAATCAAAACAGAAAAGTACTGGATTTGTGATGTGCATTTAACTTTTGAACCACAAAATGCAGATATAAAGAAGAAAAAAAGAACCATCTTAATGAGAGTTTTCTTACATATTTTAACTTTTAAGGGATTACATTTTTTCATTCATTTATTTATTTCTTATTTTGCAAAAATCTTTTGAATTTTCTCAAATTTTTAAAAAGCCTTCCAAAGATCCACAATAGAGACATCAACAGTTGCACTCACAATTCACTCAGTTTCTCCATTTGGTCAAAAGTACCTTCTTCAATAACATTGATCTTGTTGTTCTGAAGATCTCTAGAAAATAGAAAAATATTGTAAAAGAAAAAGTTAAAACAAGAACAAACTAATAATAAGACAATCCATGAAACAGTTAAAGAGAATGTAGCAAGCTTGAATCTGAATAGATTTAGCTAAATCTCTGCATTAAAGAGACATTGGGGTTAAAAAAATAATAGCATTAAGGTAATAAGAGAGAGCTATTTTGGGTAACATTGAAACATGTCCAAAATAAGTACCTATCTTATGTTAATAACTTTTATGAAAAGTTAGAAAAATGTGTTTTGAATTTTATCTGTTAGTCTTTGTTCATTCACAAGTCAAAACCAAAAGAAGTTACCACAAAAATTCTACATCATCTAAGAAAAAAACAGCATTTCTTTAATTTTACATCGGCATCAGATCTCTTGTAGTAGGAAAGTCACCTGACACAAGGATGGATGCAGAGGCAGGTATTTGTTTGAAGGAACTGGCAAGCAGAGATATTGTTTTTCACTAACATCCAACACCAATGCATGCAAGCGAGCAAACAAAATAAGACAAATTGAAACACCCAGAGCGGAAAGAAGATTGAATAATAATATGAAAGATAATGCAATTTTCCTCAGCTCTGCTAACTAATAGTTTATTTGCACTGCTGTTTAAAAGGATGAGGGGCTAATGTTTGAATGCAGACTGCACTTAAGTGAAACAATAAGCAACATGTTTGCAATCTGAAAGTCAGCAAAACAATGAAAATGTAGAAATGGATAACCTCTGAGTTAAGCATTTTGCCAAACAAACGTCCTGACAATGGTCATTGCTGATTTAATTCACTAAGTTTGTAATTATCTCTTACAAAATGTTCCCTAGAAGTAAAGATCAATCTGCTAAGTTTATTCCTATCAGAGAGACCATTTAAAAATTAAGGTGCTGTCTTTTTCAGTGAACCAGCCAATCAATTAATACTGAAAAATATGACCTCATGTTAATGCATGCAATGGATTTTAAAATTTTTTTCTTCTTTTTTTTTTTTTTTACATGGACGGTAATCAGGATGTATATATTTTTCTACAAGGGAGGTAATAAAGATTTCTACTATAGTTACATAATTACCTCCCTTTAAAATATTTTTAAATCAGATTTTTTAAGTTGATTAATTCCAAGATTTTATACATGTGGAATCATAATCATAAAATATTTTTGTTTAAAACGTCACAAGATATAGTAAAAAAAGTAGATTTTATAGAATAATATAAATAAACTGCTGCCATATACTGACAAGTCTCATTTTAAGACTTCATCTTGCGAGTCCAAAATAAATATCTTCAAGTTAAAATATCACGATAACAATCACCAGGTTAATGCTTAACAGTTTTCTGTTAAAGATAAATCAGAAATTAAATTAAATTAACAGTTTTTTAATAATCATTTTGAAAAGCATGTTAGAAACATAGCAAAAGCAAGGGTCTGAATTGAGACAGGCAATCAGAGACCAAAGAAAAATCATGCAGACTACAGATAAAAACCAAAGAAAAAAAATTTCCTAAATGCAGCCTTGAGCTCCTGCAATGGACCACCACCATCCTGATGCACTGTGTTTTGCAGCAAAGATCAGAGGTTGCTTGCTACCAAAGATTCACTGGACAACAAGAGACAACAAAACAAAAGATGATGATGATCCAGAGTCAGTGTCCCAATGGCATCTTTCTCAAGAACAGCACCATTGGCACAGACTGAGAATGAAAAACTTACAGTATTTGCACATTAGGCAGCTGTTTTAGAACTCCGTTGGCTTCGATTCTGGTAATTTCATTGTTCATCAGTTTCCTGCCAATTAAATGTAACTGGTGAAGTTCAAAAAATTTAACTTTTTAAAAAATAAGCAAAATATTATGCTCTTTTTTAAATAAATTATCTAAAAAAAAGAGAGAAGAAATTTCTAAAAAAAAACATTTTAACCATAAAAGTAGAAGGAAAAACAATGAAAACACTTCAGAGGATCCTTAAGTCAAATTTTCTTTTATCACATCATTACCATACACTTCACTGTTTTACACAATGTGTTATAAATAGGATCATTAATGATCCAGTACACTTGGAGTTCATACTTTGTTTTTTCGCCCTACACTATTTTGAAAAATTCAATAGAGGATTTTTGCCAGGATTTTTTTAAAGGCATGTCATGAAGCTGACTGTATATAGTTGTAAGAGCTAATAGGGAAAGTATGCAACAAGTTAGATGACAGGACACTTTCTATTTACCTTACACAAATTTTTTATTCTCTTCTGTTCATATCTCTAACCTCTAACAAATGATCCCAAGTATATTTCCATTGAATTTGGTTATGGATTCATTTATTTTACAAATGAAATAGGATTATGAAGCAAATTTTTGGTCCACTGTAAAAGCAACAACTATGAGATAACAATGAAGGGTTGCTGGATGGGAAAAGAATGTTACAAGGTTCCATTGTTTTGATTCACATTTGTGATCTGTCCTATGAATGGACACTTCCCCTAACCCTCACATGTGTAAGCACTGACTTACAGCTCTGTGGTGTACATGGGAATCCCTGATGGAATCTTGGTGAGCTTCCGGCCAGCACAGTCCACAATCGTCCCCATGCACACACATTCCTGGGGGCAGTCTCTGTCAATTAGGCAGTTCCCAGCATGCTTAGTTCTGTGTTCTTCAGAACCTGAAAACAACAAGATGATCTGGTTACCTTTTCTATAGTACACAGTCAGATGTTCGACATGTCTTGTGTGAAAATTTTACCAACATGCCAAATACGGAGTGTAAACAATAGATAAAATTGAATAACTGATTAGGGTATGTCCCAGAGAGTGAAAAAAATTTGCTATTCATTTGATGCCCACTTCTGATGGTTCAAATATAAAAGAATTTTTTTTTTTTGTGGCATAATTTCTCCTTCAAAAAAGCCATCTGATATTATATACAGGTCCTGAAGATACTCTGCTGTTAATCTCCAGAATAATCACAGTGCAGATGATTTTAAGATTTTTACAATGAAGCACCTTGATGAGATCATAGGTTAGATTGAGTATGGGCCTCCAAGCCCTTTTTGCATGTTTAATTCACCACTTGATTTTCTGTCAGTATTTTAAAAAATCTTCAAAAACAATGAGCAGGTAAAAGCACACGACTCCTGGCCATATTAGCAGAGAAACGCCACACATATGGAGACTGCCTTCAAGATGTAAATTTTAACGCATAGATATTTTCTTTGTCTTGCTTATAAAAAAAAATAATGAAGCACCCAGAAATATTTAAATTTGTTTTATAGAAGTAGATGAAAAATAACTAACTAGCTATATATTTAATCTTATTCTTGAAAGTGCAGTCACAAGGATACTTTCTCCCATTTGAGATACCAGTTGACAAGGGCTGTACTCAAGATACATTAGGAATATACATCATACCATCTATCACAATGCTGTAGTCAGCTGCTAAAACAAACAACAAATTTGAAAGCAAAGTTATAAACAAGATTTGATATTTACATCACATGTACCTTTGCATTTGAATTTTGAGGATTTGATCTGCCCAATTTTTTTCCTTCGCATGCGGCGAGGACTTTCACAGCGTGCACCACTTGTTTCCACCGGGTGGCTGTGCAGGTACTTAGACAGCCACTGCAGGTTGCAGTCACAGATGAATGGGTTTCTGGCAAGATGTCTGTGGATGAGAAGAACGTGTGGAAGTTGCAGAATTATTTGCCAATGAATCTCTTGAGCAGTAGTCTCATGAATCAGCACCAAAAAAGTGGCTTATATACATGAATAATACATTAATAAGGGGTATGGTGCATACTGCCTAACAGTAAACCTTGGGTGCAGCCAGAGACCCATCATAACTTTTGAGATAATGGTTTTTGGTTGGAATTAGCCACTTTTCTGGTGCTGATTTTCTACAGTTACCCAAATTGTCATCAAGCCCCTTTAAAACCATGACCAGTTTTAATTAATATCAAAAATGTTTCATGCCATGAATTCTCTTTAATTCCACCTGATTGTTGTTTTGCATTGAATAAGAGCTTTAATTTTAAAAACATTGTTCACAATTCACTGTCCTTTCATTTCACATTACAAAATTTCTTTTTCACCAGAATAAGCAAAAGATGGTAACTCAGAGATTGAAAAATTAGAAAAGTTTGATGACATACACTGCCGAAAAAACTAAAACAACATACTAGCAGTCCATTTTCCAAAAAAAAAAACCCTGATTCTTATTTATCATCTAAAGAAAGCATCACCACCACAAAACCTAACTGCATGTGAAAAACTTATTTGCAAAATATATACATATTTCAATTGTAGTAATCTCAAGAGTTTTCTGGGGAACGGGTTTAATGGCTGATCTCCAATAGGGGTGGGTAAAGACATAAAAAAAAAAGGGATAAAATAAAATCACAATGGAATGACAAAGAACAACAGGGTTCCTGATGAAAGACATGGAATTCGTCATGTTAGCCTGTTCCAGAGGTAACAAACAGGCAGTGAGTGAAAGGCAATGATTAAAAAAATATACTCCGAACATTCCACGTTCCGTCTGCCATTCTTTAAGAAAGAATGAATCACAATCTGGCTTGAAACAAGAGAGCAAGGATTTGTATTTTATTTCGGCCACAATCGGTTAATGTGCAGCTCTGTAACGCGACAATCACCTTGATTGTGTTCTGTTCATGGCAACTGCCGCTAATTCCACCGCCCACCCCCAAAATTCATCGTTACTTCATTAGCTGCCTTTGATTTCACTTAATTTGCAAAAATCTTATTATTTTTTTTTTTGTTTCATTATAGTTTTATAGTCTTCCAAAAAAAAAATACAATAACATAATGATTGGCGCACAGACAGATGAATCTTCAGAGAGACAGCGTCGACAGACCATTGTAGAATTTCCTTTGAAAATCACAAAGAAAATTATTTCTATACTTTCTGTTTTTTTTTAATGAAAGGTCCAATCAGCAGCGTGGGGAGTACTTTCCCCACAGGAGCTCAGGGGAAGGACCACTGAGAGTCATGCAGAAGGGAGACCAAAAAAGAAAAAGAAAATAAAGAAATTCAATTTTAATGAATACTTTCCAAAATCTGTTGTAAAAAAACTGAAATAAACTGTCAAATGTCAGCTTTACCAGACAAAGTCAACAAAGGAGATGCAAATCGGTGTTGGCTGTTACTCCACGCCATGGTGCATTCAATCACCGAGGAAGCAAGTGTGGCTTGATTATGTTTAGTGTGAAACTATGGGGTTCTCTCTCTCTCTCTCTCTCTCCGGTTATTACCCTTCCTACAAGGGTTTTTCCCAAGGACTAATCCAGCATGATATTAAACATAAAGAAAATTCTAGTTCAATGTTTGTTGGCATCATGAATATGCTGTGCACCATGGAGACCTCACTTAAAAAGTTGTAACAGTTATTAATGTTATTAAAATGTTTTCAGATCCTACATGGAGCAATTAAAAGATATCAGAGCACCTGATTTTGACTTTAGCTGCTTAACCCTTTCCATACCACACGGGCACCTCACTACTATTCAAATCTGTCTTAGCACAGATTGAGCCAAAGAGGCTATGACATTTAGTAGCCTTTTAATTAATACAGCCTTCTGTAATGACAAATGTATCACTCCAACCTTGTTGTGTGTTTTGCATTATGACAGCTAGCTTAACACAATTACTAATGCTAGGCTAAAGAGCAAATGTACTCCAATTAATATAAGTAAGATAAAAACTGACATGGTACTTGGAAGGTTAAAAGAAGTTTAGTAGAGGTTTTAAATTAGCATGGGACAAAAAACCCATTTGGACATGCTCTTTCCCTGCCAAAGTTAGAGATGTCTAATCTAATGTAGTTCTTGTGACACCTGATAGATAGCTGGTCAGTAGCATCAGATATAATTTATTTAAAAAGTGACGAATTCCCTTGAAGGAGTTCCGAATCATCTGTCAATGGAGAAGTGAATCTGTTAACAGATATGACTTCATTTTCTGGTTCAAAAATATTGACATCCCTGGGGAGAAGCAAAATTATATCTGATTGAGTCCCAGGAAGACACTGCAGGGTATGCAAAAAGTGAGGATTTCGCTGTGATATTTGAGTGTTCTGTATGCACTGCAATGTGCCTCTCTGTGATGAAATACTTTGACATTTACCAATCTGTGAAGAAGTTTTACTGAAATATTGTAAACTACAAGATAAAAGATGAATAAAAAACGTTTTGTCCATAAAGATTATTTATCTATGCTAATAAAAAGTGTAAAAATATTGAAAAGTTAGCCATTTTAGGGGTATAAACTTAAAACCTTGGTAGAGAAAGAGTTAATAACTGCATTAAGGAAAGGAACCAAATGACAACTTTACATGAAATGTATCAGGTCATTACAAAAGTTTTGTTGGTTTTTATATTATGTTAATTTGGGGTTCATTTTTTTTTTGCATGCTTGTGAAGGTGTATGTAGATAAGTTATATATATCGTTTAGTAGTGTGTGCCTTGGAATAAATTATGAAAAACCTACCTTTTTAAAAATCGTAGAATGGATATTTATTTAAGGGTTCTGAGTGAAGCATGGATATAAAAGTTTTTCATGTCATTTTGCATCACGAGTTCAAATTAGGCTACAAAGTGAGTGAGAAAACTCATAACATTAAGCAGGATGAGGTGAGGACACAGCAAATGAGCAGACAGTACAATGATGGTTTGCAGAGTTTTGATCAGGAGATGTGAGCCTCGAAGATAGGGAAAATAGTGGACATCCTTCCAGCTATGAGGATGACAGTCTGAAAGCCTCAGCTGAAGCCGATCCAAGAAGACAGTGTGAGAAACTGCTGGAGAGCTTGATGTAAGTACTGCAACTGTTTCCTGGCATCTTGATGCAATTGGCCAGGTAAAAAGGCTCGACAAGTGGGTGTCTCACGAGTTGAATGAACAACAACAAAATCATTGATTGGAGATCTGCTCTTCACTTGGCATAAGAAACAAAACCTGGCAAAACCATCACAGCTGAAAGGCACTGTCGTGAACTAAACGTAGTTCATCAGAAACTCTCCCAATGACAGCCAGCATTGGTGAATCTAAGAAAATCCTGCTCCACAACAATGCTTGTCCTCGTGTTGCCAAAGTGACTCTTCAGAAACTGAACCCGTTGGGGTATGAAGTTCTCCCTCACCCAGCCCATTCACCAGACCTTTCTCCCACATACTACCACCTTTTTCAAACACCTTGACAGCTTCCTCTGCATGAAATCCTTCTCCAACCAAGCAACAATTGAAACTGCCTTCCAACAGTTATCAACTCCATGATATCCAAAATGGTATAAATGTGCTTGTAACTTGTTGACAGAAGTGTACTGATTGTAATGGAACTTACAGTACTTTGATTAATAAATTTCACATTCAGCAACTATGTGAAGTCTCATTGTTGCGGTAAAAAAAACTGACAAAACTTTTGTAACAACCTAATACATGCCTTCTGAATACAACACTAAATAGCAAGTAAAGATGGTGTTGTTTGTTTCTTTATGCCAAACATCAAAAATTAAATTAAAATGACTATGTCCAGTGTACAAATCGTGCAGTAAAAAGGTTTTGACTATCTACAGGTACTGAAAAACATCTAGAAGCAAAATTGTAAATTACTTAAATAGGTTGTCAGAAAATGAAGCCAATAATAATAATGCAAATCTTTTCTTTTTAAATAAAGATTTTGCTTAGCTTGGACCTTTGCTTAAGGTTGGATGGTTTCCTTGCCACTACCAAACTAAGCTAATCATAATCATAATATCCAACATGCATCAGGGCCACTGATTTCAGTGCAAGAGATCTCCCTTTGCTTCTCTGCTGATGTTCCAGGTGTCACCAAGAACTACAAACACTTGACATGTATACAATATCAACTTCTTGAGATCATTTCACAAATGCTACCTATGTAACATCACTTAGCATTCTAGAGACCTCACTAAATCATCACCATGAGAATGAACATAATTATCTAAACAACCAAATTCTTTTCAAACCTGAATCAGTTTAGCTAATTCATAAATCAATGAAACATGGCATCTTTCCATGAAACTTTCCCTTCTTGTATTGTAAATGACAGTAACGTAAACAGAAATTTTGATTCATGATGCAATTGTCACAATAGCACGAATTCATATTTAAACAGCTGGTTAGCATTCAAAAGCAAAACCCAGCAATAAAATTATATTATATATATATATGTGTTCCCCTTTAAAAGAAAAATTTAATTAAATGTTTTAATAGCCACTAACTATAGTGGCCTGTCATATTAAATTGGCCACCCCTATAAATAAATTTATCTGATTGTGATTTACATACTTCAGATGTAATTATGTAGCATCTAGATGAGCAAACAACCAGTGATCATCATGTTAAAAACAGGTAGATCCCCTGATGCTTCTGTTTACCCAAGGTTGTGTTACAGGCCATCCATAGAGCAGCCTCAGCACCAAAGGTGCCAAACAGAGTGGATGAAGAATCTTCCTACTGCATTATGTAGTTCGACAGGTACTAACATTCAGAATTACATTCTACTGCTTGTCTTTACTTTCCATTTCCACAACAGACTAACATATTGCAATAGCAACATGTGGTCAAATTATTATGGCAGGTCACTGTAGAAAACAAACAAACAGTGCTTTACTTTTTGGAAAATTCAATTTAGTATCATTGATGACAAAACTGCAATTTTACTTCAGGTAACAGTTTATACAAAAATCTTGAATAAATTTATTATCCCTAAAACAAATCTCCAAACTAGGCCAGTTTCATAATACTGCCACCATGTACAATAGATCTAGTTAAACTGTCATCACATTAAAACTAAATCAAGTCATCACTTGTTCCTGTTTGCCACTCAACAGAAGCAGCCATTGTACTTCACTCAGACAATACAACTACAAAAGTGTCAGTTGTCAACTGTCCAAGCTAGCTGGATGTCATCTAGAGAAATGTGTTTGAATTTGACACAAATGACCCAAGAGAAGAGATATAAAGATGTAGATAATTATACCCGCCCATTCTCAGATACCTGTGATTGCTTGCTATTTATCGAATGGATGTAAATCCCCAATACCTAAAGATACTGAAATAGCTCCTCTAAAGTGAGTTTTTTCTTTCTCTTTCTCTCTTTCAAAGCATATTGTCAAAGTAAACCCTTTGATTACTATGTCCGTATATTTATAGGTGGTAAGTAGTGATCCCTTAAATATACGTTTCCAAGGTTTCATGGAAAAAATGTATATTTACAAATATTTCTACAGATAAATCTTTAACATAAATCCCACAATGGATTTCCTAAAATTAGCAAACAATTCTGTTCTTTATTTTCTTATATAAACAAAATAGTGCAACATTGCTCAAAGCTGCCAAGGTTACAAGTCTAGAATAGAGTTAAATCATGTGAGACTCCCTCCCCCAATATACCATAATTTTATGACTTAGTTTGCAAGTTTCTAATTAAACCCTTTGCTTTATTTCAACAAAGAGCAAAGCTGAAGCAGCACCATTGGTATAAAGTGAAGTTAGCCAAACAAAAGTAATGAATAAAGCCAGATTTCATTGAACAACATCCCCAATATTTACCTTGCTGTCTTATTATGACAATTAAGAAAATTATTGCTTGTCCTACATTATTTGCCTGAACATTTTTGCACACTATTTTTCAAAAGTGTTTTCTATTTTTTTTTAATAATGAAAACAAATAAAACAAAAAAGAACAATATTTTGACATTCTAATATTTATATTTTTCTAATTAAAAAATAAACAAAGGTATTTATTTGGTAGTTAGCTTTTAAAATTAAATTTCAAAAATTAAATAATTAAATAAACAGATCACATCATTATTTCAATATTTATTTATATTTACGGAATACCAGATGACTAATCTATTATTTTATTGTTTGCATGTATGTACCTTTTTACTTATGCAGTGCATTTGTTTTAATTGACTGTTTTTACCTCCCTCTGACCATACATTCTGTGATTTTGAGTGCAATGTTTCTCTTAGCAGTTCTAAATATTTACAACTAAGTTATACCACACAAACTCACTTTTTGTTTTGTAAGCTAACAGTAAAATAATGATTTATATTAGCACAAATGATAAAAACATCCCTTATCCCGAATCTGCCATCAAAATTCAAACTTCACCAGACTTGTATATTCATTTAGTTATTTTCTTAATTTCTTTTCTTACTGTTCTTTTGACAGATGAAAATGCTAGTTAATAATTCTGAAAACTGAAAATTAATTAATTTTCTGTACAATAGAAGCCAGTCAGACAGCACAGAATGCTCAGATGTAGAAACTGGTGCTGCTAACTTGTGATTTGACAATGTTTGAAGAAAGTAGTAGAAATCTGTAATTCTACATTAATATTAATAACTGATACTGATATACAATTACCACCACTAACCTAGGTAAGTGTTTGAAAGAACAACAGTATTAAGTAATTAGTAACAGGTTAACATCTCTTGCCCTCACTTCTTGGAGATTTTAATTCCTCTTAGCGAAAACAAATATCTACTTTACATTAACCAGGTGGTGCTCTCTCCCTCTCTCTCTGATTAGAAAACAGTTTGTTTTTCTAGCCAAATGCAAAATTCATGATAGAAGTATAATTTAAATCTAATCACAGAGTTACAGAAAATAGCAATGAATGTATTATAACGTTGAAACTCTTTTCAATTCCAAGAGTTATTTTAAAAAGCTCTTAAGAAATTACTGGTAAATGTTTTTCTAACCATGTGAGCTTTGTAAATGCAAGCAATAGGAAATAATTACTTTTTCAGAATGAGCATTTTCCACATGTGCAGGTTAACACAGATGTGGACTATATTCATGAAATTGTGGTAGCAAGACTCCAGAGATATTATGCTATGGCTTTTTCACTAATTAGTCCTTTGATGAGTGGGCTTTAACCCTTTGAATACACCTGCATGTTCACAGGGAGTGGATATTAATTCTGACAGATTAATCCTGTAAATATACATTTCCAGGGTTTCACCAATCTTGGAAACACATATTTATGGAATTACTCTGTCAGAATCAATTCCCACTCTCCTGTAAACATATGGTCTACTCATCATAGGGTTAAAACAATATTTACTTTAATAACACTGTTCATGGTATTTTTTTCCAATTTTCTACAATGACACTATTTTAAAAATGTCAAATTAAATTGCAAAAAAAATACAATTAATATAATAAATACTACTGTTTTTTTTCCCTTTATTTTCTTCACAAGAGCATAGCTGAAGATCATAAGAAAGTGTGAATGCTATCAACTTACAATGTCTGGATGTTCCGCAGGGATAGAAATGTTCCATTAGCCAAAGCCCGGATCTTATTGTCATATAAGGAGCTGAAAAACACAACAGCATCAAAAAAGAGAAACAAATGAAATAATAAATGTTCCTCTTCAGTGGTAACTTTAAATTTTAAAAGTATAACCAAAACTGGAACCCTTCAATAGCTCTTGAAAGTTTTGGAAAGTAATGGATTCAAAAAGTTGCAGTTTCATGGTAATAGAAGAAGTGGTTTGATTTAGGAAAGAAATATTACCTATGAACGAGAGAGTTACGCCACATCTTAAAGCTTCATATCATTTTTTTTTGCATCACTAAACTTATTTACTCAATTTCTTTTTCTGTGTCAGAAAGATTTTAATTTTTAAAAAAAAGTTTATTTAAAAACAAAAGAATGTGAGCCAATAAAAAGAGAAATTCTCCCAAGTCCACAGTCTCTCATATAAAAGTAACAAATTGGAAATTAATTTTTTAAGTAAACATTGTGTAGTAATCACATGGATTCTCTGTGGTTCAAGCTTGTGAATATAGCACCTGTCCCCTTACGACTGATGAAGCAGTGGCCATAACAACATGGCAATGAGCTTATGTCTATGGCGCCTGCCATCTAAGTGGTCATAATTTCATGGAAGTTTGTGAATACAGCACCTGTCACTTGGTGACTGATGAAGTAGCAACCATAACCTCATAGCAATGAGCTTGTAACCATGGCAATGATAAAGATGCAACAACCATAAACTCATAGCTGAACCCCAAAGGCAAAAATCTGAATGAATGAACAAACTAGAAATGCAAGAGAATTAATTATATATTCTGTAATGCTAAAAAAAGGATTCAGTCAAAACAGTTAAAGAAAACAATTTAATTTTAAAATCCACTCTCTCTCAAACTAAGAATTGCTACCCATGTACATGAAAGAAGGGAGATAATTCATCATCATGTTTCTGGGAAATGTGTTGTGCTTAATAATTTAATGTAACTATCCTTTTAAAGTTACTCTACTCCTGATAATTCCTTTTGAAAGGAAACTGGCAGAGAGCTACTTCTGTTTTTTTCCCCCCAAAATCAGAAGAATTCCTGCCCCTTTAAAGAAATCAGTTTTGTTTAATACCACAGAGTATTATTTACTCGTAACAATAATACTTACAGCAGATTAAGATTACGCAGATCTTCAAACATGTCCACTCTGACGCATCTGATCTTGTTAGCATTCAACAATCTAAAAAATAGTAGTAGGCATTTTAATCAACTCAATTAACAAAGAAAAAAATATATAAATAAAATTCAGTTTATTGATTTAAATCCCCCTCCAAAAAAACAAGAAAACACACATTTTGTTTCTGTTCTCAGTGTAACAGCACTCACATACTGTAATTTAATTGCTCCTCTATCCATGGACTTTTAGGGTCCAGTAAGAAGGGCCTCCAAAACTGGACAGGTTTTACTCTATACAGAGTGTGCATCTTTATAAGAGCAGCTGAGCATCACCCAGTCAATATATGAGAAAGGCACATACACGAGACAGTGGCTCTCACCTCCAAGAGTCTCTGAGGTTAGAACCCATGCTACCACACCCACCACAGCCCAGCAACAGGTGGTGAAGCAGTAGCAGCCACAACTCTGATGCTGAAAATTCACGCAAATGCACTGAGTGAACATGCGAAGATTTTAACTACATTCCTTCTACAAAACTAATACCATTCTACTCATTTAAGAGAATCGATTCAATCACTTTAGCCTTAAAAGCTGTTGTCTTCATTTTACCATAGCTGATAGCAAGAAAATTTTTTAAAAGTTTTTTTTAATATGCAGGGGTAGGATTTTAGGTTGTAAACTTCAGTAAAGACAAATACACAAGTGGAATCCTGACTGTTCAAAATCAAGATTCTTCACTGTAAAGACCCTCCCCCCTGTACACTTGGCCAGTTATGAGGGTTGCTGATCCTAAGATGAGGGAGGGATCATGTGCTCACAAACTGAGTGGGTTGCATGACCACTTCTCATTATGGAAAGGGACCAAAAGGTAGGTAGAAAGCCACACAGGCAGCTGGAGAAATTAGAAGTTGCGAAAACCACACCAGAAAGGTAGTACATCTGTGGAGACTAAACTTAGACCTTTGACTGTAACAGTCCAGTAGCCTACTGTTGGACTGCTAAGCCACCCTTTCCTATAAAGCACAAATATTTTCATGCATTTTATTAATTATGCCAAACAGTATTCAAGGATAAATTTCTTCACTAATTCAATTCTTTTACTCCTTTGAAAGCAGTACCAAATCCTTCCTTCAACTTTCAATAGTTAGGCATCCAAATTTTGTTTTTCTGCTCTTTCTTTTTGTTTTTTTTAACCTGTCAGCCAAGTTAATGTAAACTGCAGTACTTTTGCTTTGAAAAGTGATACTGTTTCATCTAAGCACTCCACCTGAGCAGGTATGTATAAAATCACAAAAAGAATATATCTTATGCAAGACATCAGCAAAATAATAAACAGAGACCTCACCTACGCTTGTCTTATCTACTTCAGAAAGATGCAGTGAGATCGTTTATATACACAGAGAGAATCTTAAATGGATGGCAACATTTTCCAAGTCTGTTCTGTTTACAAAGACATAAACCATCCACACCTGCGCTATAAAACTATTAATATATGCTGCCCTAACACCTACAGAGTTTGCCCCATTCTCTTTCACACCTTTTGGACATATTATCGCTGTGAGAACAATGTTCTGATGTTTTGTAAGCAGTGACATTAAAAAAGGCAGTCAGTCAGAAATTGTGAGGACCAAGCTTTCAAAGCTTGACATAATTCTTTCTTTGTGCACAATTAATGCAGTACAAACACATTTCAAAGTTTTTACTTGTGCAATATGACATCATGTCTCCTAATGGGTGCTCAGAAGAAAAACAGGTCTGTCAGACGGAGAAGTCAGTGAGAGCTAATGAGGCAGAAAATCATTGTAAAATGATAATTTGTAATTAATAATATTAGCAATGACAGCAAATCATAAACAGTGGTAAGTGCATGCCAAACGAATTATATTTTGATGTGCTTTCTCTGATGTTAACTAATACATGAATATTTTACCATAACTACTTTTTTGTTTGTTTATTGCTGTTTTTTTAGATAAAAATTAATCTTGAGGTTGTACAAAACATACTTGAGTTACACCTGAGAATGGTAGCAAGGGAGATAAATAAATAAAATAGCAGTACGTATAGTTTTAGACAAATTTAATTATCAATTCTCTTAAATGAAGACAAACTGAAAGATAAATATTTGTCTGACATCCATATTTAAATGATATATTTTCAAAACAAAAAAAAAAAATATTCTCATGGGTGGGGGAGGCAAAAAAATACAACTCAAAAGTTTGGAAATCTAGAATGGGTTCTGGACGAAACTGATCAAGCTGATGAAAAAGCCCTCTCTGGTCAGGGGTCTAGGGAGTTAGCCAAAGTCCTTTAGGTCGGTTCACAAACCCAACAGAGTTCATGAAATAAACAAACACCAGCTCATCAGGTTTTCTTTCAGACCTGTCATTACTAGGGTGGGGAGCAAACCTCCAAAGACATTACCATATTTCCCTAAGCAGCAGGAAATCCAATTTTGGAAAATATCTCAACTTTTATGACCAAGTCTCCTGAGAGTCGATTTCAATGCATGTAAGATAAGCTGATTAAAACACCCCACCAGTGAGTGGATCATATCTGCAAATTAAGATGGATTCTGAAAAATCCACTTAGGTCTAGTGGTGGTGGTTGGTGGTTAGGTGTGTGTGTGTGTATGTGTTTTGATGTATGGTTTACAGTATTTATGCTACAAAAAAAGAATAGCATGTGCTTGAGCTATAACAAGTAGTAGATTGAATGTCTATAAAAGGGGTGTATGGGGAAAGTTATGAAAATTGTAAAATAAATAACAATAATAAAGAGAAAATCCAGAAATGAAAACCTAATTCAATCAGAAGCTGAAATAAGTTAAGAATTTTAAAAGTATGATTAGACTTGATTTTCAGGAGGCCTCTTTATATGCAAAAAACATATCTAAAATATATCCATATACATATATATATTCTTATATATACATAAACAGATAATAAAAGCTGAGGCTTTTGTTTGCTTTTAATTTATCATCTCTGCTGCTGTATGTGCAAACACTTTTACTATTGTTTCTTCTTTTTTAAAAATTTGTTTATTTATTTTACAAAGTTTAATTTTAATGTTGTCCCCTCTTTTTGGTGAAATAATGATATTACCTGCCATTTTTTTTACAGTTCACAACAGGAAAAGTTCTCTTTTAGTTCTCGACATTAAACAGGTTGCACTTTTGCTAGAAAGAGCAAACATTATAAGTGATACCATTAAACTTTCCAGTCTTCGAAGAAGATACAATCCATCTTCTGTTATTTATCCATTCTATCATTTTGCACATCTTACCAGCCCCCACCCAACATGCCCAACATTTTTTTTCCAATTCATACCTAGGTCATCACCACCATCATCATCAAGAGATTCCATGAAAAGTAACTGGAGTACCCCCCCCCTTGTTCCTGTCTAAGTCTGTGATGCTTAGCACATACAGTTCAGAAATAATTTTTCAGTCATCCAGTCAGTGATGCATCATGAGACCCTACACAAATCTGCACCACTGTTGCAACATTTTCCTAGATGACAAGGGTCAGAAATTGATTAATCTTTGAAAGTGTTTAAAGCTTACCAATTGTTTTAATAAATGGCTGTAATTTAATCTCATTGATAAATAATTCAGGCCTCTGGTAATATGCTTAGCAGACCAGTCCAAGCAAGCACCCTTGTAGTTTGAATGAAGGTGCATGATTGACCTTTTAATGTTGGTAGTCAAGAAGCTTAGATAATTGGTAAAAATAAGAAGCATTTACCTAACCTGTAGCATTATCTGAGATCCAGATTTTTATTTGAATGTTGTCTGATAAGGAATAAAATCCTGGGAAATGGGATGGGTGAGAATGATAATGTCTTTCAGGATTCAAAGCTGAAATAGTTATTAGATGTTACTCATCCACTGGAATCAGTGCATAACCATGGTACAAGCAGATAAACTTGTAATCAATAGCAAATAATTCTCATTTATTTATTATTCGTTTTAATAAGAAACTGCAGAAATCTACTCTACCTCTTAGTAACAATACATGAAAACTGATTGGCAGCATTTAAAATCTGTTTGTTTATGTTTAAATCAGGCATGCCTGACCTTTTTAGATTAGGTATCTAAAGTCCAAGAAAGATACAGTGGTGGCTAGCAGGTATTTAGTTACCATACATCCATTATAAAAAGAGAAACTGTCATGGATGAATAGAGTATGCAGGCAGCTGCTGGAAGGATAGGTACAACATTCTCTTAATGAATCTGCCTCTGCCAGTACCAATCTTACTGTACAACACCAGCCAAGATAAGAAGCCCTTATCTCCAAATACCCAGTAACTAGGTAGCTCCCCAGCTGAAGTACTCTTTGAAAGCTCCATTGGAGGGAGGTCCTCCACTAATGACTCAGATAAAATAATTATCTGAATCATCCATCTTCACAGAAACTTGGAAACAGTAAAATAAATATCCAGGACAAATGACCCAAACAATTTTCAGTATGCAATGATGAACTGATAATGTAAAATACAAAGTTATAACACAAAACAGTTAATATAAATGTAAATCTAGCATCTTTGATTGTTTAGCATTTATTCTTAATAACACTGGAAAGCCAATGGGACTGTGTCCTGAGATGTGGGTACAGAGGTTGTGTTTCTAGTTACCTAACAAGTGACAAAAAAATAGTTTACACAGTATTATCTCCAGGCAGGAAGAATTCCTAATGATTAACTGAAATCTCCCATCCTATTCAATCCACACACTAGCACCAGATGGTTCAGACAAAAAATGAAGTACTTTGTTTTAACCCAATTATAAATTCCTTCTTGTAGTTTAGGGGAGCTGACCATTTTGGTTTAAATGTTGATTAAGTCCAATGGGCTACCACTCAAGATGACAATATTTCAATATTTTTTTTTTTAATGGCAATAACAGGAACATGGAGGATAAAAGAAACAAATCACCAAGAAGAAATGAGTATGAATGATAAAGTTTCTACAAGTCAGTAATGTCTGAAGACGAAAACTTCAAAAGTGGAAACAACTCTCAATATCCAAAATAAAAGAAAAATAATTTAATTTAGGCTTAATCAAAAGCCATAATTTTGGTTTCTGTAAGTACAGTGGTGCAAAAGAACAGTGTCTACAGAGTTTCTGTTTCAAGGGAGGCACTAAACTCCTACCACAAGGAAGATAAATGGCGTCCTGTAGTAAACGCAGATTTCAGGTTTAGTTATTATTAGTTCATTGAAGTGGCAGATAGCTTTAAAGTATAAATTCACACTTTCTTGACTCTAAAGTAACTCTTTCAGCAGCATATCATCTTTCCTATGTGCTGAAGTAACCTTTAGAAAGATGGGGGAAATCATGCTATGAAAGGTGTTCAATTGTCACAGGTGCTAAAGCTATCCTTTTATATATCAACACCTCCACTGATATTTGCACTACCTGTCAACAACCTGTAATATAGTAATTACTATTTCTACAGGTGTTAGCTAAACACCTTTTAAACCAACATCACAAACAAGCCATGAAAGGGCTGAACAATGACAGAATCCCAAACACTTCATTCAGTAATTCATAAGGCCCCTATTTCTTGCCCCAACAGTTCCTCCCCTTACACAAAGAACCCTTTTTTTCTCTGTGTTGTCCTTTCCTAACCTCTGAGCCCTGAGGGCATACTTAGAGAAGTTGGGGTCCAACCTAGACTTTTAAAAACACCAGCTCTCTCTCATGTGATCAGTTTTTATCACGGATCCAAACAATCATTTTTGATGGACTTTGAGGGGCAGTCAACTTCATTAAATCAGATGCTAAAGAAACCATGATTTCACACATACGTCCCGGTCCAAGGAGCAAAATGGAAGTCAATGAGTGTTTTACAGACAGCTGCTGGCACAGGGGCCTCTGGATGCAGGTCTCTGTCGCCTTCTGTATTAGCCGCACAGTCTGAGGACAGGTAAAATTACAAGTTAGTTAACAAGATATGAGAGCATTCAGATGATTCACACCTGAGCAATGTCAGAAGAGTTTAATATCAAAACAATGCTAATTGTTCAACTGTCATCCCTGAAATTGGCAGATTTAATATTGGTGGCAGGCAGGTGTTACTGGAAGCGGCAGCCTTGATGGGTGTCAGACAGACACACATACCTATTGTCTGATGCTAAATTGTTGCTATGGCCCAAGGAATTCTCACCTGTGGTCAGCTTTGTTAAAACATTTTAATAACTGCAATATCTCAAAGCCTAACAAAAAGCTGTTGCTTCATTCTTTAGAAAATAATAATAATAATAATAATAATATAAAAAAACAGCATTACAACTAAGAAGGTGGGAAAACAACAATTCCCACCCACACTCACCCCATTTTAAAACAAATAGATGTTAATGCAAGAAAAGATTCCAAGACTTGTTATTTACCTGAAAAATCCCTGTTATTAGCTACAGCCTTAGTGAATTGAGTTTCTTTATTTCAATAAAATTGAAAAACACATCAGTTACTAAAAATGTATTATGCTAACCCTCCATATACCATGTTAGTTCTTACCTTATTCAGGAAAGTAATACTCAACCTGTGTCAAGTTAAGATTTTTTTGATTCAGAAATGGTTACACTGCTCTCTCTCTCTCTCTCTCTCTCTCTCTCTCTCTCTCTCTCTCTCTAACAATTCTCTTAGCAATAATTTATTTATTCATTTGTTTTATTCTATTTTGAAAAAATTAAAAACCCTGATAATAAATACTTGTTATAGTTATTCATATAACTTCTTGTTAATGCTGATTAAGATGCATTTGTAATGTGATCCACTGCCAAAATAAAAACAAAGGTACCTGTCTCCACATGAGCAATTTCACTAGGCTTATACCGCTAAATTGTTGGGCTACAAAATTAACTTAAAAAAGAAAAAAAACAAAATTTTTTTTTAATGGAATGGATATCATATTTAACAACATAAATGCAAAGAAATCAAAGAAACAGCCAGATGAATAATAAAAAGTGATGAAGTGACTGAAAAAACTTGTTCCACCAGTAACCAGAACATCACATGCAAAATTACAAAGCCCACACAGACTTTCTAACAAGAGAATGAGAACAAAACCACTTAAATTACAGTTTGTCCAGCATGTAACAATCCAACTACCACACAATACTTCGTAAATAAATGTCCTTCCACTACATACAACTCACTATTTGGCAATTATTAGTTAGTTATCAGATCAAAGTGACCAGAAAAGAATTCTAACCTTTTTATTTTTTGATTGATTGATTGATTGTTTATTTCTGTTGGCTGAATTCACTGGATGCAATAAATAGAAAACCTTTCTTGGTAATGAAAACCGTTATGCAAGCAGGACAAATTCGCCATGACGACGCTGCACCATCAATGGTAGATCAGTTTATCTTCAAAGCCTTATTGTGTCCCAAGTTATCTCTCAACCCCCCCCTTTTTGGTACATTTTAATGAAATAAACAGCGCACACTATTCAAACCAGTCAATAAATCACAACCAATGACTCAGTTAAGCTCCACTCCTGTTAACTGGCTCAGTGTAAAAAAAAAAAAAAAGTTTCAGCTGGATCATTATAAACATCTTTCATCCTACATATGGATTAAATGTGAACTATAGAGGATCAATAAATGTACTTACAGGAGTTGCAGAGAGGTTAATCCCTTAAAAATTCCTGGGGGAAGATCCTTAATTTTGTTCCCATACAGCACCCTATAAAATCAGATGTGGAGAAAAAAAAGGATATTAAAGATATATATATAAATGTTTGGACTTATCTGTACAGTATTGCCCTGACCACCAGAATGTAGTCACTCCACACCTGCACAAAGAGGTGGCAACACTTCTTTTTTTGGACCAGTTCATTCCAAAAATCTTAGATTACATATGAAAAGGGAATCAAACAAGGATTTAGCTTCTACACTGTTAACTTACCATTGAGAAATTTTAAAACAAAAGCAAATAAGCAACAATTCAAGAGTATGGTGTGCCTGTGTGTTGAAACTATAAAAGAAACAACAATGAAGTTGCTGATTACTGGTGAATTTAGCCATTTTATTTTAAATTTTCTTTTGACTCTAAGGGGAAAAAAAAACAAAAGAAAGAAAGAAGAAAAAAAGAACATGCAGTAGAAGCTAGCATTCATCAGAGCAGTGCTGGACAACCTGCACAATGCATGCCAAAGGTAAACTCAGCCACCCACGTTAATAGACTCCCAAACCAGTCAAATGATCATCTGGTTCCTCAAATGAAAACATTTAGTTAGTTTACAGTTTTAATAAAAAAAGAAAGAAGAAAAGGAATGAGAAAAGCTTGAGAGCCTGCCAAATAGATCAACACCATTATATGTATGTTGTTATGCCAATTTTTCACCTGTTCAGGGGCAGCCAGAGATCAGTTGCTTGTAATTTTCTTAAGAGGACAAATAAATCTAGAAATTACAAATCGTTACAGAGAGAAAAAACAAAACATCACCTTTAAGTATTGACCACTAGCAGCCACCCACAACCCCACAACAACAACTTTTTTTCCATAGAGAAATGTTTAAAGAGATGACCCTAAAGATTTATACTGTTTGGTACTTTTTCTGAGGCAAATAAAAGCCTAGAGAGTTTAACCCTAAAAATGGTACTCTTGATCATCCAACAAACAAATAATAAATAAATAAACTTAAACATTCTCATAGGTATCAGTTAAAATCCCCCCCCCCCCAATCACATTTACTGGTCAACCCTTTCTTTTACCAGCAAGCTAAAATCCCCAGGATGTCTTCTCAAACAGCTTGGAAATGGGAAGATAGCAGCTATCCCTCTTTCTTTCTCTCCCCAGGTCTTCTTTACTCCTGATAATGTTTCCTTTAGAACATCCATTTGCATTGTTGTTTCCCTATTTCCCAGGGTGGTAGTCAGAGACAGGTTTATACTTCACCATAACCCTTCCAGTTTCTTTTGTTTTTAAATAGTGTAGTGACCAACACTACTTGTAACAACCAAAGAAATCAAGTAAAAGTACAAAGTTTGGAAAAAGATATACCATCCCTTATATCCTATATATTGCTGGAAAACTTACAGCAGTGATCTCATGAAGATAAAGTACTCAGCCAAGTGGTAACCTATGGTGTTTTAATCACTGCACTGACCCCTTGACCTTCTGCCTCACCATCACATCCATACACACCAATACAGATCCAACAACCTTTTGAGTAGTGAACAAAGCCTCTGCAAACACTAAAACTTAGTCCACTTTTTCAAACTACACAGATGACTGAATCAGACAGCTGAATACTTTTCTTTCTAAACAAACCTGCTGCTGTCTAAACTCTGTCTCAAGTGATCAACTTCAGCATGTTTTACTTGTTTTACTTTGTCACACCTGGATGATTCCAGGTGCTGGTCAGCTTTACCAAGTGCTGTGTAAACTGACACACCCATACAGTGTGAAGTGGAAAACCTAAACAAGCAAGGCCTGTGCAGCATTCTAAAACCCAGTTTAAGAAAATCTCTAAACATGGATGTACGTGTAAGAGCATTATCCAAGTACTGAAGCATAAGCAGAGGTTCGGAGGGGGCTCTAGACTGCTATGGTTGGGAGCAGGAGTTAGAATCCCAGTAGAGATCAGCTCAGGTTTCTTCTCACTTGTCTTCACAAACAGACCACATGGGTTTCCTCCCACATGTAAATGAAAAGTTCCAGTAGGATTTACTGGGTACATGATGCCAGTGTTCAACAGCTTCTATCCATACCCAGGTAACTCACTGACAAAGTCAGGACAGGGTTCCCCAAGCAGCAGAAAGCTGGCACCAAGATACCATAACTATTTTGAGTAAATAACTTAACAAGTAAATGACTGCATGGTTGAAAAGTTGTGTAAATAAGAAGAATCCTTCTGGAATTGAAATGTATTATGAAATGAGTCTATCAGATTTGAAGCTTCACCAAAAGCAAGCAAAAACAGCATTCCAATACTTCTTTGATCACTCAGTAGCAAGAAATAAAATATGGACAAAAAATTACAATAGTTATATTGTAAGATGAAAGCCAAGGTAAGCTCATAGCAATAACTGAAAATCAATGCTCTTGGTTAGAAAAACTTGATTTGTGGCAGGTAAACCAAACTAAACTCCAGTACCATGCTTGTACATCTGTACATCCTTCTTAAAAAATATAATACCTAAAGGAATTCTATAGCGCACAAAAATATACTGCATATAGTATTGTCATACTATACTACAATCAAACCATAATCTGCATGGTATTATTATAGGAAATAAAAGTATATTGTAGCAATTGGCATAATACTGCATATTAATACTACAGCATACCAGATGACCACGAAGTTACTTTCTGCAGTCAGTTAATATTTACTGCCAAACCACTTCAAATTTTTTAACTGCAGGAGCACCAATTATGTATGTTGAAATTTATGTTTACTGTACAGAAAAATAATAAAACATTTTAGTTACCAACACCAATTTACTGAGAAACATTTTACTAGCATTCTGAACTGGTTTAACATGATACAGTAAGCACTCACAGGGTCTACCATCCTTCTCGAGAACAAGCTTCCAGACAT
Organism: Nautilus pompilius; assembly: GCA_018389105.1. Classification (NCBI taxonomy): domain Eukaryota; kingdom Metazoa; phylum Mollusca; class Cephalopoda; order Nautilida; family Nautilidae; genus Nautilus; species Nautilus pompilius. Next base: position 209,250 of record JACATO010000946.1, on the reverse strand, counting down.
CATGACACACAGCATGTTGCTAAATGCTCGTCTCAAGATCAACAGTCTTCTCAGTGTCATGGTGCACTAGTGTTTTTAAATAGCCACATAACTAGAAATCTGCAGATGACGTGGTGATTGCGGTGCCCAAGCATCTGGAAATGTTCCACCGATGATTTGCCCACTAGGAGTGCTGAATAGCTGGTTATTTGCAGTACTGGTAACATGTGGTGGTGCACAGTCTTGCATGAATACAGTGTGTTTCTGAATTACTCTCTCAAGCAAAACATTGGTAACACTACAAGTATTGTCTTGTTTGATTTCAGATGATAATTGTTAAATTTCTGCAAAAACTTCCACAAGTGTAAGCAGGTGATCTGTTCAAGCTCAGATATCCTACCAGATAAGCATGCAAGTTTGAAAACGTATTATGTAAATGCTTGCACTTTTTTAACATTATTGAGTCAATGATGAAAGGCAAGAGAAGACATTCCTCCATTATATTCATTGCTATAGAAAAACTTCACAAGTGCTATGCAATCCTAGAGAGAAACTTGTGATCTGACAGCTCTATAAGCTTATATATAGAGGGGAAAAAAAGCCAGTCTGAGGTAATGTGATGTTACAAAGCATATGTAGTCCTCTTTCTTGAGTAAATAATTAGCTACAGAGCAAAGTGAGATACATCTAAAACCTGGAATTTTCCATCCACCACCACCATCAACTAAGAAAACATTGGCAGATCTTGGCTAAACAATGTCTGCCGCAGATACCGAAGGCTACTACGACTGCTATAATACAGGAAAATTTTAAAACCAAAGAGACATGTTCAATTTGATGGGCAATTTTCATACTATTGCATAGTGGAAATTATTGCCAGATAAAACTCGTTCCTGTTGAAAACAAAGTTGTCTCTTTTTCTAGCAGCATATACTGACACTTGATGATTTATACTTACAAAGAGTTGAGAGATGTAAGCCCAGTGAAAGCATCAGAAGCGATGTGAGATATCTGGTTGTTACTGAGATCTCTGTGAAAAAAGAAAAAAGAAATATAGATTAGTAGGTGAAATCATATGATATATATAGGGAAAATAACATTTCAACAGTAACAAGATGATGTGATAGTCTGTGATAAAGAACCAAGCTGTCATGGTAAAATATCAGTAGGTCTCCAGATTTTGTCAAACTTTTCCTCCTGCAATCTGGAAATTGCATGTGCAAAAATACACCCATTATAACAAGTTTTCATGATTTCTGTCCACAACTGTTTGAGTAATGATAATTATTTCCTAGAACTTCTTTGATCCATTAATTCTGGAATTTTTATCAACCAGCAAGTAAAGTACTAGTCACTTTTCACACACACACACACACACACAAACAAAATGTACTGGAGATGTTCGAACGAAATCAGGCTGGAAACGATTAAATTTCATTTGAACATCCCTTTTAGTTTCTTGCCTTTAAAAATGTAATGTGTGATGACTTTTCTACACTGATAAAATAGCCACTACCTGTGAACTCAAACTTTTATATCCTCACAATAAAACTTGTGATGGCTAGAAACTATACAGCAAAGCAAGACTATTTCACAGGTAATCTTTAAATGTGACACAGTACTGAAATCAGCATTCACAATTTCAAGCTACAACAGACTGTCTTTCAACACAACAAAAGCCAGACTCCAACAGTTTGTCTGTGCACAATACTCCTGTATGCATAGAAACAGAACTAATTCATTGCTGTTGAAAGCACATGCACGAGTCATACATTCCGAATTTCTTCTGACGTTCCAGTGGTAAAATCTTTGAGTAACAAAATATCCAAGGTCAAACTAAATGTAATTACTAAACTGGTGAAGTACTGTGGAGTGCTATGGTTTGCACCTGACTGCCTGGTTCAGGAGGCAGGCAAATCAGTGCAGCACTAGAGGTGGCAGTGGTCTGAAACACGAGAGCCAACCAAAAAAATACCGGTACCCATTGCAAAGGAAGGAGGGGAAAACATCTAGCTGACAATAACACTGTAACTAGATTTTTCTTTATTTACCTTGTCAATTTGTCACAGGTGTGTGGTGTAATTAATGCTGCCTTTACTGACAGAATCAAAAGATATGCAAAATTGCTTAGACCAGAGAGGACTAGCATAAAAGGATGGTGGAGGACAACAATGCATGTACATAAATCAAGTAATGTAACATAAGATGTACTCTGGCAGCCATAATTGTAAACTCACCAATAAAACCACCCATATTTCATACATAACTAAATTTATTATTGCATACCAGCCAAAAATTTTGCACCACCCAAAATAATTCTATTTTTTTTTGTTTATTTAAATGTAATTAGGCTGTCATGACTGATGCGATGTTTAACCATTTCTTCTACCGCTGATCTTCCGTTTGTGCATATTAGATAGTGAGCATTTATCAAACTTCACTGACTTTAGTACTCTAAACATAATTATTACCTAAAGGATTAAGATATTGAAATGCTTTATTAGATTAAATATGAATTTTTAGAATGGTAACTCAAAATGAACATTGAATAATTTATTTAAAACAATAATGCAATAATTTTGGTTATTGCTTCAGATTGCCAGAAAATTCATTGCATTTCTTTCAAATATACTCATTATTATTCTTTAACCACACTTTCTTTCAAATTAATGACTTGATCTCTTGTCATTAAAAAATTGAAAGCTCAAATATCCCCTGTAACAATTTCTAGAGTAGTGGAACATGTTTGCAACTGCTGAAATGCTAAGGTTAAGGACCCAAGTTCAATTCCCTCAGGGGATTGACCACCTCAGTCTTGCATGTTTCTTCCCCTGGTATGGATCTTTTCTAACTCTTCAATCCTTTGGGTACTCTGATTTTCTCCCACATCCAAATAACTAGTAGTAATAATGACATCATTGTAAAGAGCTATGGTAGTGACATAGTTGTGGATAACAAGTATTGACATCAAATCTTCCAAGCACTTTTGATGTCTGTGTGTGCTGCTTTTTAGTGAAGACCCAGGAAAAGCAATTACAAAATGCCTTATTCCCCTCATCTGCCTGAACAACCCAATTGCTACAGGTGTTAGTCAAGCTGCATAAATTCAGCAACCAAAACATTTCTTGTCTACTGTAGCTTTCAATTGTAAGCAGAGCTTTCCCTTAAATAATAACAGCTTTCTAATTTGAAAGTTATATTTTGGAAAAATCTGAGGACAAACTCCGTCAAGATAACATTAAATGAGACAGATACTAAATTCACAAATATTTCAAACGAAGGCACTTTACCACATATTGTGTGGCATATTTTTCTGTTGAATGTTTAGAAATTAGGTCAGATCAGGTGACATTTTGACAATCTAGCTGGCCAGGCCTAGTCTCTGACATAACCAGCCAATTTGGCAATAGGAGAGCAGTGCCTTTTGAGCTATCTGGTATACAGTCACCACCAAATGATTTCAAAACCAAAAACCAGCCTTTGGTTATTTGCTGTTCTTCTCAACACATCATTTCATGTTGATGCAACAAGAAAACAACCACCAAAATCCAGCAGAAAGCAGAAAAACAGGAATCAGATATTTCACAGGTGGTCAACCCATTAATGCTTTTGACTTTTCTTCTTCCCTCCATATCCAAGACACAGGTAGGCAATATTTGTTACAATCAAATGCCTATCCAAAGCTTGGTGATACTTAACTTTATTTTTGTAATTAGTACAGAATATTAAAAATAAATGTCTATTAATCATTACTGAGCAAGCTTTAATAAACTGGTATTTAATTCATACCATGACACACCAACCACAATAGGCTACAGCTATGTATGTATTTGTCTCTCCATTTCTGGTCTCTTAAAACTAACTCACAGATGCCATCTTGTTAAGGACAGTTTTTCATTTGAGTTTTTTCTACTTTCTTTTTTTAAATTTTTTAATGGCTACTTACATTCTTCGAAAATGCTTGTACTCTGCAAATGCTTTGGCTGGAATCCGAGTAATCTGGTTCTCCTCAAGCCGTCTGAAAATAACAATATATATATAAAATGTCTTCAAAAAAAAATTTTTTTATAACAGACATTCACAAAAACAGGAGCTAGGCTACAAGCCTTCACCACCCCGCTATTAGTAGCAATGTAAAATAAGCTAGCAGCCACTCCCTGTTACCTTCACCAGGCTCAGGGGGTGAGAAAGACCTTTCAGGATATCAACAATGGTTTCAATTGCAGCTGACCATTCATTACAATAGGGAAAACATTTCTCGAGAACATGCAAATTTTTCAATGTTGTTTCATATCCATGCATCCATTATAAGAAATCAAAAAAAGACACCTCAGTAGATTTTAAAGAATGCGAAGGTTGTCTCCTTCACAAGACTTGGAAAGAGATCTAAGATTAGCCTCATTTCTCATTTTGGGGGGAGGGGTGTTTGCAATATGAGCTGTAGTGTAAAGTTTGTGTATGTGTGTGCATATCCGAAGAGATTAATACCTACATCATTTTTGCATCTAATTTAAAGTATTCCCAACAACTTTTGGCTGCTTTAGGCAAAATTTGCATTTACAGCTGCTGGAATTCTTTTCAAGAAATGGCATAAAAATACAAAATAATAAAGTACATTTTTTTCAATGGCTCCAAACAGAAAACCAATTGGATATAAGTAGCTGGATATAATTAAATTTCTATTGTCTAAATGCACAGGCAAAGTGTCTCTACTTGAGTGTTATGAAAATTTTAAAACCCTCTCTGATGTATCTGCTAAAACATAAGGGAAAAAATGTAAACTATTTGGTAAAAAAACAACAACACGGAAACAATGATACCACTGTTTTAGCAGAAATGAAATTATTCATAGAAAGAAAATTGGATGATTAAATGCATTCACTCAACATTTATTTTACCAAATGACAGACAGCAATGGAAAGTAACGCCAAACTACAAGGTTTTTTTTTCCGATTCCAAGCCTTGATTATCACATAGCTAGATAAATACACTGTCAGTAAGAATTGTGTTAGTATACATTTAAAGTAGCTTGTCAATGAGTAAAAAAAAAGAAGTTAGGAAAGAGAGTAAAGTGTGTGTGTGTGTGTGATTCAATTCACTCATCCAAGACATAAGACTTTGTACAAGAAAGCTTATATACAGATTCCAGGAAATCCCTACAATCTAAAAATGTCATGTTTTAATTCTGATAAAGGTAGTCCTATGCATTTTCTTTTTTTTACCTAAAATATGTCTCCTTCAATGCTAGATGCCAGCTGTCCATAGATTTTCACTTTCTCAGTGTGTCAAGTAGCCTGACCCCAGATCACTGTCAAGAGGGCATGGACAGTATCAATAGTCAAGAATCAAGAAGTGTCCATACTATTGTTGACCTTCACAATAATAGACTGCTTAATTTCTCTCTCTCTCTCTCTCTCTCTGGGTTTGTATTTACAGTGGGTTGGTTAATAGCCAAAGAATGGAGAAAGCAAGTCTCACTAGTGACCAAACCAATTTACAGAAATTCTGTATCACAACGCAGGATCAGATAGCACTTAAATGATGCTTACAGAGTATGAAAACAAAATGGGTGGAAACCACTTAATAGCTGTTTTCATTTCAGTTTTTCTTTCCTTTACTTTAATGCACAGTTGACCTGAATCTTAGTAGTGCATAAAAAAAGAACTAAATCCTGCAAAAGAATCTTGATTTGGATCTTAATCCCAGGCATGGATGATCTATTAATTTTCTTCATCCTTAGGAATCATTAAATCTGCAGTTTGGAAAAGTCTACATGGAATGATGGACATACAATGTGGTCATTACATGTAATCATAACAAATGAAGTAGGTGGGTTATCAGCTGTCATTCACTTGCACTGGTCAATAGCAGCACTTATTATATTTCATGGCCAAGAGAACCAACCAATCTAGGCACAGACTATTAATGCTGGCAGGTCATGTACTCTATTCTGGTGCTAATTTCAAGTCGTCTACAACATATAAATCTAATAAGAAAACAGCCTCTTTATCGTAAAAGTTATAATGCAGCTAAAACCGAATGAGCTGTAGGAATAACCAAATGTCTTCTTTAACAGCTGTTCAGTGCCAAATTGACAAACTGGTACCAGAAAAACCACAATGTGAAATGCTTCTACATGCATTATTCCCTGAATCAATCAAAGAACTGTCAGGGTTGTGCAATCATGAAATATTTTTATTTTTTTAAATATTCTTTCAAACATATTCGTTTTTAAATTTCTAAAATTTCTTTTAAACCCGTCCTGTAATAACAAAGTTAACAGCTTTCTTCTGCTAACAGTTTATACACTTGAAAGACAGAAACATGGTACTCACAGGTCCGTGATGGTGTCTGGAATGTCTTGGGGTATATCAGTAAGCCCTTTGTTGCGACAGTCAGCAATTCCTTCAGTACACACACAATGGCGTGGGCACTGCAGCTGAGACAGACACTCGTGAGAATGATAGGACTCATGACCTGCCAAAATACAATAAGTTTTTTCTCATATATTCTCAGATTTATAAACATGTACCCACATGTAAACTTCAGCCTGTAACAGGCTGGTTGGTTACTTTTTCTGCTCTGATGCATTTGGAAAATTTTCCAAGAAATTTACATTTTAAATACAAAAACAAAAGCAACATGATCAATGTATCACAGAATTATATCTGATCTAATAGATATTAGCTGATCAGCTAGCCATTTCTTTCTTCTTCTTGTCATCTTTTTTAAAATTTCCTTACAACTTTAAGGTAACACCTCACACACTTTCTGACAAAGATTAACCATTGTTTTCGTCTCAACTTTTGAAAACATCACTTAGACATAGGTGATGGCATGGAGCCTGCATGATACTTCCATCTTCAGCAGGAAATGGAAAGTCTTACTAGAACTCTCAGCTATGGGAAAAAAGTGGAATGCTGAAAGAAACATGCGATGACAGACTGGTAGAGAAAAGTGTGAAGAAACCATAGTATAGGAACTTTTCCAAACCAAGTCAATCTCAAACAAACATCACATTCAGCCTCTATGCCAAATGCCACAGCATGATGGTATGCTGCACACTTAGCCATGCATCCACCATCCTCATAATTGGTTTCAAAAGAAAAATTACTGATCAGTTATTAAATGTTTAGTTCGAATGTACAATAATCAGTACCAGTCAATTCCACCACTAACAGTTGTTAACACATCTCAAAGTTTCATAACAGGTAGAAAACAAGACAAAAAACACCGAAAAAAACAAAGAAAAAGTAAATAATTAAATCAAAGCCACTAACCATTACATCTGAACTGGGAAGACTGAAGAGATTTCAGGGGTGCACTGCGCAATTCCATAGGTCCGGCACATTCAGTATAGAGGCCCAGTCTTGGATGCTTTCGCAGCCAAACGGCCAGCCAGGCTAGGTGGCAGTCACACACCAAATGATTATCACTGATTCGCCTGGTGAAAAAACAACAAATTTGCTACTAAGCAAACTGAAGAGCAAGGACAGGAATGGGGTAAGGCACTTGCAAAATATAACTGACTTCCATAATTTAAAAATGTGGGTTTGTGTATATACATCATAATGCTTCACTAGAACCAATTTAATATGAGCAGCAGCAGTTCCATCTTATCTCTGTCTGTACTGCAGAGATAGGTAAAGTAACCATCACAGGCAACTATACTACAATCAGTCCAACCATATTAACAGTTGTCTTTCTTCATGTTGACCACCTTTCACATGATTGTTACACTCCAATAATACAGTTAATGTTTCATATGCATGTTGTTGTTTTTTTTTTTTAATCTTTTTCAAGAGGTATTTAGTCTGAAGATTTTTGTTTTTTTACTGGATCATTCATAGTAAAATTAATACCACCAATCTGCTGCTGAGGTGGGGTGAGAGAGAAATTCAACAAAGAAAAATGAACTTGCTGTTCTGAAATATTTGTAATTAGAACTTAAGTGAAATCATTTGCAAAAATAACAACATTTAAAAGAAAAAAAATGTGCCATATTTTCCACATAATAAAATAATATTTTTTTTTAAAACTGTTCGGAATAAACAGCACCTGCTATCTACATTGAAGTTCCAAGCACAGATAGCAATATTGACCTCAGCCTTGGCCACAAATCCTATTCTCCAGCAGAGTTCCAGTGTTACAAAGACCATGTAAATGTCACATAAGCATGGTCTTCATAGTTTCCCTATGTCAGTCAGCATTGAAGATGTAGAGAAAAGGCTTCTTCATCACTAAATCTGATGCTGCATGTTCCACCCTGTGATCCCAGTAGCATGACCATGGTGACAGGGGAAATTGGCTGAGACGTTATTTTTACTTTAAACAGCCAATAGATCAACAAGTGTATTCTGGATTCTAGTCTTCATGATTAACAAAGGGGTCAGCTCATTGTAATGTAGCTGGAAGGATGGTACAGTTCTGGGTAATCACACTATTCTTCTCTGTGCAACCACAACAGAAAAGAAAACAACAAAAAAATCAAATCTATCTGCATGGCTACAAAGATGTTAATTCTTAAAAACAGAAAAGAAAATGATAACTAAAGTTAGTTAAGTTTTCTAGCACAAAAATATCCCTGTTTAATATTAAATATAATGCATAATCTTTTTTAACACCAAAATCCAATTCCGGCAGATTTTATAAACTATTTTTTAAAAAAACATTTACCTTATCTTCCCTTCAAGAAAACAAATTTATTAAGGTTCTAATATTATATGTTAGTTATTCTCATTGTCTGCCTGACTCCCTTTTGAAGAAAATTTAAATAAATTAAAAGTATTAAAACAAAATTATTAAGTATTTATTTTGTTTTTACACACTAAACAAAAAAAAGTTTCTTCTTTTTAAAACACTTTTTTACAATATGCAAAATATAAGTTCAGAAACAAAGGCTAATAAAGTTTAAACTACCCACTCCTCTCATACAGATTACTGATGCTATTCATTAAAGCCAAGATATACACATACAAGGTATACTTACAATACTCTCAGCTTGGGCATTTCTGAGAATAGTCCCTGTGAAAATGTTGTGAAATTATTTTTGTTTAACGTCCTGAAAGACAAAAATAAAATTTTTTTTAAGTTATTAATTCGGAAAATAAAATTTAGAGACCAATTAAACTGACAACTTGTGGTTTATTACAGCCAGACTGAGAGGCAAGATAACTCTGACAGCAGTACAGTACACTATCATCATGGCAAAATCTGGACTGTAATGGCCATTAAAAGAGTTTCGTTTTTTCCTACTCTACTGCGCCAGCGCACTGGTGGTAGCTTATTCCTAGTTTCTCCACATTCTTCCCATTTCTGACCAAAAGAGATGTTTCATCAAGGTGACCAGAATCAGCATGCCTCAGTAGGACTTCTAGCAATGGCCACTACTTCTGTTGTTACACACCCAGACTTTCTCCTGCTCATCCGGTACTCCAGAGTTTCCCCACACAAACTGATGCTCAGAGGTACAAAACATATGCCAACAACATAAACATTATAGCAAAGATCTCAAGTTTGACTCATCATATCTATTTTCATATTGCTGTCAAAATAAAAAGAACAAATTACTGTATTTGTTATTTATCAAAGATAGCATAAAATGGTAAAATTGATTACTTTTAAAAACATACTTTACAAATTTACACCAATTTTATTCAATGTCATAATAACCACATGCAACATCATATTATGGATTCTTACTCTCAAGATGTGGCTTAATTCAATTCATTTTATAAGAACCTTAGACATTTTCAAAGCTGTAGTCATATTAAAAACCATAATGATCAGCTTTTATACATTGATTTCAATCTCATTCTAAAATAGAAAAGATTAAAATTAAATTATTTTATAAGAATTCTACATAAATTCAAGTTGTCGCATTTAAATCTATAGATGTATATTTCAATCACTCTCTATATAAACAGGTATTTTCCTCCACTGTATATTTTTTATCTCTTACTTTTTTCTGTTACCCTCATTTATAAGCTCTCCTCATCCTTAAGAGTACAGTTTTCTATGTTAAAGTTACCAGCTGATGTCATGGAGAAAAACTGTAAGGAATCTCCCGCTACCAACCAAAAAAGAGTACTTGTTATTTTATAGCAGAATATTTGGTGCAATAAACAAGGCTGACAGTCATTGTTCTTTAAATCCAAAAGGAAGCTTGTCATCCCCATGAGGTGAGGCAGACATGAAGTCAGCTGACAATACCACATTACTGACAGTCAGCTCTGAAGCCAGTCAACAAAGGTGATTTCTCCATGCAAGAGGAACAAAAGATGATAGTTTATCTTGAAAACCAATGTGTAGATTATCTGATGCTGAACTTAAGGAAGTGCACACCAATTCACAACAAAAGCCACTAAGCCACTGTACTTGGTCAGCATGTGATAGGTCAGTAAAGATAGTCTGTTACTCTCCCAAGTAAGTCAAAGCCAACCTTAAGTAAACAAGCAAAGAACAAATCTGGAATTACTGATTGTGAGCTCTACCTGAAAATTGACCTTGTTTGGATTTGTTGACGTTTGCCAGTTGTCTTTCACATGCCAAAGTTCCAGCTCTGCAGACCACATGAGGCATGAATGTAAAGCGTTCCTATCATACAATGGACACAATATGAACACTTTCTCAAGACAGTCTCTGGTTGAAAGCAATCTTTCAATGAAGTTGTGTTTTTTTTTTGTTTTGTTTTATTGTTACTCAATGCAGTTGTTTGTATACAGTTAAAACTTAAATTTAAAATCAAGATGAATTCTGGTTACAAAAATAATAATACAAACAGAGTTTTATTTTATATATACAGGCCATCTGTGTCTCTACTTGGCAAAGAGTGGAAAGTTCTCTTGCTTGTCTTCAGCAATGTTACAGGTCACGGTAGCTTTATTAAAACATAACTAAAGATAAGAGCACTTGGTTGTTGCACTAGCTCCAACAGGTGTACCAGTGATATACTTGTATGCCATTTCGACAAACACTTTTACATGCAGTAGAAGCAGCTTTATTCAAAACAGTGTGATCAGCAATCCAGTTAGTCTAACAAATGTAGGCAGCAAGATGTTAGAATAAAGTTAACATGAGCTTTTAGATCATACCAGACATTAAACAGATGTACAACTAAAGCAAGCAGTCATCCAGGGCTTTATTTTGAGGGTTGGTGTGGGGAGATCCCACTGTTTGTTTTTTTTAATAAAGTAACCTCTGACTCCAATAACAGGATGTACTTCTTGTCTCATTTTACCTGGACTATACTAGAGTCTTCAAACAAAATAGTTGAAAAAGAAAAAAAAAAAAAAAACAGAAGACACTAAAGCTCACCTGATTTTTTCCTCTTTTATAGCCTAATGCAGTACAATACAATAGTTGTGCAATTTTTGCTTTTGAAAATAACTATATATATATATGCACACATACCCTGGTAGCACTTGGCCAGATACCCTTCAATCAATGCAACATGTGCTAGTATCTGTCACAGGTTGTCACATGTAATATATCACATTTATACCATCAACATGTGAAAACCAAACAAACGATATGGTACAATTGAAGTACCTTGAGGATCCATTTTTATTCTTCCTTTATCTACATTACAAAGACACATTAGACTGTACATTTATCTCTAGCATTTCAAAAGAAAAAAAAACAAACATGTTGACACTTTGTACAGTAAAACTTTACACCATCACATCACACTGACCTTTACATACTAATCATAAAAACAAATGTATTTAACTTAAAATCATTCAAACATAATACTTTACCCTAAGAAGACCAATGAACACGCTTGCAGATGTAATGAGAAGAGTTTATAATTTTTTCTGATTATCCAGTTCTTAAATATCATTCTGGATAGCAGCACAGTGTATGCACAATTGTATTTGAAAATGAAGTCTTTAAAATTAGTAACAGATATGTTGTATCCTTTTAGTGTGATTTCAGTTCATTTATAGTATCTAATCTCAGCAAATTTCCTCTCCTTTGAGTTTGTTGTTACTTTTCTCATCTGTGTCATTGATTGCCATCCTTTCTATTTGCTTGTCACCTGGTGCAGACTGTACTGAGTCATGTTTACAAGACCAGAGTAAAGGATACTGATTAATGGTTTTCTTTTTATAAGAGTAGAGAGAGAACCACAGAAAAGAATGTAAAAGTGAAGAGAGCACGATGAGAAAGAGAAGAATCATTCATACTTAACTTAGCTGGATGTAATAAACATACTGTGCTAGTTTTTACTCACCTGATCACAAAAATATATTTATACACAATGCCATTTTTTTAATAACTGATATGAAGAACCAGCAGTGCACCTATACTTGGTATTTGCTTGGGATTTACCTATCTTTTGTGTTTAATTCCATAAAAATACCACATATTGATGCTTTATTTTGCTCTTTATGTCAGCCATATGCATGATGGATAATCCATGAAACTTAAGAGATCCATTAGAATGTAATATAGCAACCATTACAGAACAGAAAACTGTTCTTTGTATTCTGTGTAAATGCAGGTAATTCCATTTGTCTCACATGTCCAAGATGGCAGTACATGTAAAATGAACCTTCACAATCATCAACTGTGTCCACTAACCATATTTAATGTTTGCTTGTTTATCTATCTATTTGTTTTTATGGCCTCTTGTAATATTATACCTGGAAGATAAAATGAACAACAACAATGACGTATGAGGGATGGGTCTAAAAACCGACTATTTTCACAAGTTATGCAGATTATGCTCCAAGTCTTCTTGAACATTGAAATAACAGAAGTTTTGGCCCAAGCTACATTGGTCTAGGAATGTTTGCCATGAAGACAATTTGCCATGAGCTGTTTAGCTACAGGCTTGTTTGTCACAAAGGTTACTATGCACGATACATATTGTGTGCCAGTGCCTAGCGATGCCTCTGTAATCACTTAAAAAACAGTGGAAATATATCTGAATTTAAATAAATAAAATGAATTTCAAAGTGGCAGAATTTATTTTATTTTAAAATTAATTTTTTACACAAATTAAAGCCATTGTTTGCTAATCATTGAAGATATGTTATAATGCCCCCGGCTATTATAATCTGTAGTAATTTTGAATGTATGCTTACCTGTGTTGTGATATTTTCTTCAATTTTTGAGGTGGGTTGTGACCTGCCACTAGTTGTTTGTAATATATATATATATATATATCGTGTCCATAATGCACTTTACAGAGGCCATTTATAACTTTCAATATTATTAGGTGTATCATTTCCAATTCAACCTGTATCCTTTGATGTGTAACCTCTGTGTGGTTGTTGGTCCTTTCTTTTTTTGTTGAGGACCCTGTGGCTTCTAAGTCTACTTTGGGGTGAAATTGTAAGGAGTTAAACAAGGGCAGAAGAATTAAATGATTCCTGTGCGTATCTCAGGAATGACACAAAATATAAAGTTGAGTATTACAACGTTGATGTTCTCTTCCCTGTCTTGCTCACAAAAATGTACAAGAATATCCAAACAATGTGCACCCCATCCTCGCTTTATGCAATAAACCAGATGTGATACGGACGTAGTAGGAAAGACAGTGGGGAAATATTGAGAATTTTTTGCTAATCAAATATGTTAGTGCAAAGAAAAAAATCAAATTTCAACCAACCAAAATTTTCTGCCAATAATGGATGTTAGCACCCAAAAATTGTAGTGTACCCCATTATAAAAGATACTCTATAAACTGGCTAATTTTATTGCTTTCTTATTCTCTCTCACACTTAATTTACTCCCTGTTGTCCATTATTTTTTTTTTGTTGCTCTAAATCCACATGCCATCACATCCTGGTCAAACAAACTCGTGATAAACTGGCCCATGGCTAAACAGCTCACAGCGAATTGCCTTCATGGTGAACCGGCTGCAGCAAATAGTTCCCTTCCCAAACTAAACTACTGAAAACTTGCTAAAGATCACATGATTGTCAACAAACCATGAATATTACATCTAACACTAGTACAATTTATTTTCAGTCCCTAATCCAGTGTGTGATTAAATTTCTTCTTGTGCATCAAGGTTTGAAATACATGTGAACATACAGACCCACTGATTTTCATGTAAAGTCAATGTACTGCATGCAGCAATCTAACATTTAAGAAAAGCTTCATCACCTAATTGGTAATCTTTTAAAGCTGGTTAATACAAAATAGCACAATGATGATAGAAAGGCAACATTTGATGGCACCATAGAATTTGACAGAGAAATTACGATGTGGCTGAATGGAGCAACTCAACCTCATGTAGCAGATGACCTTGGCATAAGTTAAAGCATCATCTATAGGTAGGGCTAGACTTAGCATCAGACATTTTGGCAGTGCTGCTAGACATCATGGCGGCAGCCAATCCATATTGATAATGCATTACTAGCAAGAAAACACTGTTTCTAGGTGGAGCTCAGTTGAAATCTTTGACCTTCAAAATGCAACAGGTATGGATACTTTAGTATATACTGTAAATAATCAACTATCAAAGCATGGAGCAGGCTAAAGTAGAAGTTAGAATGCCAGTATTTCTGAATATGACTGGTACAACAAAGCTGTCATGCTTTCACACAAGATACTGAATGAATTTCTGAAAATAAATTTGCTATCTTGGGAAAAAAACAGTCAGGAGAAAAGCTAGATAGATAAAACTGTACAACAGCAGCCAAGAGATAAAGATTGAGAGAAATGCCTATAATCTTCTCAAAATTTTGAAGTCTGGATCAAAACAAAATTCAAAAACGAAGCTTAGAAAGGAAGTAAAGTTCCAAATTTAAGCTTATACAAACCAAAGATGGCTTCTTTTTTCTTAGGCTAAAAAATAACTAAGTCAATAAATTTAAAATGTGATATGAATAAACAAAGCAAAAATGTGTATATCGGATTTTAAAAAACCTTCATTCCATTCAATTTTGTATTCTTTCTAATAAGCTATGTTGCTCGTTCTTAATGCAGCAAGAGGCGTGTTCCCACCTGAGTTACCGTGTTTCTGGTAGGATAGGTAAATTCCTGCAGTCCTGCACTGTTGGCTTGCTAATGCAATTACTGTATAATCACTTTAATGGTTCTACTGATTGTTGGTTTAGTGTTTGTTACAGTATGAAGTTAAAATAATAAAGCCAATTAAGTGGTTTTTAGTTTAGTTTAACTACAATTAGGTGAGAATTCATCTTAAGGGTCCCTCCCCCCCCCCCAGTGAAGAGAAATGGCCATCTATCTGATCAACACTGTCACTATTAACAACACCTACAGTAATTTATTTTACTGATTAACAATTCTAATCATACAATTTGTTTTCTTCTTCTATCTACTGTTCAAATATCTTTAATGGAGGCGGTTTTTTTTTTTTTTTTTGTTATGAGTAATGTTTGTTGTGATATTTTGGTTTTAACAATATAGCAGTAAGCAAAATTTTTTATGTCGGAAGCTTTGTCATCCACAAATCTTGTGAAAGTAGGCAAAGGCAAGCAAAATTCCTCTAACAAAGTAATGCAACAAGTTAGTTAATTTCATCAACAAGTGCTTGAAAGAAATCTCAGTGGCCAGCTGGAGAAATCCATTGTAGGGCAGGGCTTCCATCTGTGGCCAAATTAATTGCCAAAAGGAGATGGATATCTGGAGCATATGATATGCCTGACTGATGACAGGATCCCAAAATAGGGGGGGGTAGAAAGGTCACTCAAGAGGCACCCATCACCAAGCCCTTGCATCAGACACCTGGAATCTGTGTTCTGGTTGTCAAACAAGAGACAAAGGCATGAGACCAAGTACAGTGACAACAAGTGACTGCTGCTTTATGCAACTCTAGAAAACAAATCTAATGTAGAATAGATCCAAAAATGAATTCAATAATAATAATAATAATAATAATAATAATAATAATAATAAATAGCAATGAATAGTAAAGATCCAGAGAAATAATTACAAACATTAATTAGTTAATTATTAGGAGAATCCATTTCATGTTTAACCACAAGTGCTAAGCGGGTCCAAAAAACAGATTATACTTACATTATGTAAATCAGTGGTTCCCAACCAATGGGTCACGACCCCTGTTTTATGGGGGTGGGTCGTGGAACCCTGGAAGTTTCAATTTTTGTCGTATGACTGAGTCAAGAAACTGTTTGTTCATGAGTTTGTATTTGTTCTGTTTATATGTACCGTATTTGCCGGCTTATAAGACGCACTTTTTTCCAGAAAAAAGTATACAAAAATTACCCTGCATCCAATACACTGGTATCACTGATGGGAAGCTAGCGCCAAAGGTGTAAAGCTTGTCTCCCACGGCAGGCACTCCCAATTGTGCGTCACAGGCCTCTGCAGTAACACGCTTGCATCACTGGCTTCCTGTCACTCTGCCACCCTCATAGAAACACGGACAATACATGCTGGCGACAAAGGTCGGAACTTGAACTGTTACCACAGTAGGACTGATGCAATCAAGCCGCGCTCCCACTAGCTAATGCCATTGTGGCCTGCAGCTAAAAGACTTGGACCACGACGCCTGGGGCAGAGAACACTACAAGGACTGGACTGTGACGTTGGCCGGATGCACAGTAGCCAGCTCGATTTTAGGCAAACTTGGGCACTAACACGACACCACACATCTGTTCTGATCAGAGGCAGAGTTCACTGATACCAGTATATTTCTGTTGAGGATGACATGAGGTTGGCTTTGGCAAATACACGGCCACGAATTTCCAAGCTGGCTGCCCAGATGCAACAATAAGCATCACATCAGGTCACTAAATTTTGAGAAAGAAAGGTGTTGAAGGATGAGTGTAAAATGTTTTTTCCTGGTGAATTTCTCTCAAAACCGTCAATATATTCAAATAAAACTCTTATGTGAATTTTTTTGCTAAATTTATACTTTGATTTTTTTTAAATTATGGCTTTGAGTATTAGAAAAGGTCCGTCCACGAGTCCAAAAGGGTTGGGAACCACTGATGTAAATATTCCTAAATTAGGGGGGGGTAGTGTCATTTGTAATGAATGATTAGTGAATCCCCCAAACGTTTTGTTTGTCTCTGGCCATAAATCATCAGAAAATTAATTACGACATTCCTTCATTTCAAACCACATTTCTTCTCTTCTGGAGTAAACAGAATCCCATCTGCTGCAGCTGTTGTCAGCAGCTAAGTGCAATAAATGGGCAGAATTAATACCACCATATCTGTATAGTGTAAAGTCCCTGACCCCCACATGTGGCTAATAACTTCCACAGGTAAATAAACATTTTTCTGTTGACATGGTAGCTATGGCTAAGTTGATAATTACCATATTGGTTTCCCACTAAAAACAAACATTCCATCATTTAAATCTTCACATCACTGCCTGGTCTGCTATAAAAACAGAAACAAAATGGAAAAAAGTCTAAAAAGATTAGTGAAAACACTTTTGTCTCAGATTTCCCAAGAGTTTATCACATTCGTTTATTGCATTCACTATAAACTGGGGATTAGCTTTTAGATGACAGCAAGGTTGATATGTGCAACCACCTATAAGATTTCTAGCCTGGTAAATTTGCTCGCATGCATACAACTGGAGAAGCAATCTAAGTAAACCTGCTCGATATGTGTATGAAGTGCTCTGCACACACATATTATTGCTTCCAAGTCCCTTTAAACCTTTAATCTTTAAAAAAACATCAGTAACAAAGTTTAATGTCCTTTGCATTTTTAACCACATTACAGGAATCTGACAGAATCTATATTCTCTAGTTTTATTTTTTAGTTAATACAACAATTAAACATGTGGGCACAGTCATCTGACTGCTATTCATACTTTTACAGATTTCAATACGTTCACAAGTTTTACCTGTCTCATCCCGTGCAAGCCCATTCTCATCACCTATGAATCTGTGACTGACTTTCAGATTTTAGAAGTTGAACAATACTTCCCAGGTGAACCTGAAGATTATCTAACAAGTTTAAACCATGATAGTGCCAAAATGCACAATAAATTTCTGAACTTCTTTGCCTTCAACAACTAAAAGTAGAAACTTGTCCTCCTTTATGATATCAGTCAAAATATCTATACTAATTTCACACCTCAGTTTTTAAGGTAAAGGAATATATTTTTTACCCATCAAAAACTTGTGTACTCCATATTGTGGGCTTTGCATTTGCCACTTCATCTGAAGGTGATCTGCAAAATTGGACATTATTACAGTCCCACTTGATGATACTGGTAAAACAAAGCATATGGCTGCTAGCCCTTGCCACTCAGGGCTTCAAAATCAGCAATTAAAATTTTTTTGCCATACCACAGCCCCTGTGCACTCCCAAACTTTTGAATACTCGGGTAGAGATTCTAGCTCTCATCAAAAGTACCCCCCAAAACCAAAAAAAAATTAGTTGAAGTGGAAGTTTAAACAAGAAAATACCATCTGATCCTAAAGTTAAAAATAAGCTGCTAAAATATGTAATTTCATAGAATTTGTCAATAAAATTGACAGATTTATTGATTGGTTTGGGGTCATTACTTTAAACTTTTCCATAGGGCAATTAACATAAATTAGGTCACTAGACTGCTTCTATTAACATTTTTTAAAAGTTTTTTTTTTTTTAATAAAAATGTATAGTATAGTTGTATATAGTGTGTACTCAATCTATTAAAGTTTGTTCAAAGTTTAAATCACTTTTATACAGTAAAGGGCAAAGCACTTCTCACTATGGCAGCCCTCCATATAGTCACAAAGTGAAACATGTGGAGCTGCTATGATACAGATTCATCACTACAAGGGGGTGTACAGATACTGTGTCATCATAGCCCCCTGACCATGCTGAGTGATACAGATTTGAAGGGTAGCAGAGTGCACAGATAACATGCGCAGAAACATAGTAATGGTCACTGGATATTTAAGCATACCTTATGTTTCGATAAACACCTATTTTGAATCATTATGGAGAATGCTACACTCTGCAATTTATTAATGGAATCCACACTGCTATTTCTTAAGGCAGGTTGGCTTAGTGCTTGATAAACAATAGTTTCACTCTTGATCACAATTTTTTTTTCCTCAAGTATTCACGTCAATAATAATATTTTCCTAAGGTGGGGCTCTTGAATAAGCAGTGAAGACTTCCTGCATTCTTGCTACTACTAAATTAGTGTTCAAACGTTCATGTACCTATATGATTCATGAGTAAAAGAAAAGCAACAGTTAAGTAAAAATGAAAACGACACACATTTTGCAGATTATTATACTAAATTTATTGGTTTTCATCTCTCACATTGCTATGGAATTTGTTTTACAAACTAAGCAGATTAATTTGTCATACAAAAAAGAGAAGAGTCCACTGATAACAAATTAAAGCTGTGCCACCGTTGAATTTTGGTTTTCAGTATAACAATGGCCATTTGCAAATTAGTGTAAATGGTGAGGAGTGAGCAGTAGTAGTACAGTCCAGCTTTGCTGTATCATGCATGAAGACTGCTGGGGTCTCATCCAAATCAACAACTTGCAAATAGCTTTATGTCCTTTCAAAAACTAAGCCACAACATATTTCAGGTAGACAGAGAAATACAAATCTTTAAATGAGAATCTTCCGTTTAATGTTAACAGGCAAGGACCTGAATAATCTTTTTTTGTTTGCATAATAGAGTTTTAGCATGGCAACAGATTATCAAAAGTTAGCATCTTTTTTTTTTCAGCTGATGAGAAATTCAAGAATTAAGATGACCTCTTTGTTTGCACTAATACATTTTCCAAATTCTAATACTTTCTTACAGAAGTTTGCTGATGTAAAACAAGCAAATTGTTTATTTTTTTAATTGCATAAAAATGCCTAAAAACACCTTTTAAACAAGAATAATCCAACATCCTCTTAAGAATCCCTTTAGGAATAAGAGAGAGGGAATGGCAAAACCTGGAAAAGGAGCTCCTAGTGAAACATGAAAATTGGAGAGAAAAAAATGGCAGACAATGTGTTCAATGCAGAAAAGTTGTTGAAAAGCTCAGGAAGATACACACATAAATTAATTACACTGCTATACTGATTTTAAGCAATTCTGTAGTTGGTTGTGTATTTTCCAGTCTCTAATTATACACCTGTTTCTCCATGTTTCTGAGAAACTTCAGCTTTAATGACCAACAAAGAGATGCCAAATAATCATCTTCTCTCAATGTTTAACTTTGTATAAACAGTCTTTTAATTCTTTATGTCATTTATTAAAGCAGAAGTAATAAAAATTCTTTGTTTAGTTTAAATATTCACTCACTTAATATATACATGTATAAAATTAATCAGATAAGAAGTCTGAAGAGAGAAGACATTTCAGCCATTGCTCTTCTCCATTTTGAAAGTGTCTTAACCATTTTATTTTTTTAAACCAGCCTTTTCTGACATTTATTTTTAAAATAACAAACTAAAAAAAATTTTTTGCTCTTGTGGTTACATTACAAAACAATTATAAGGCCTTTCTTTACAATATGATGTGGACTTGAAGAAATTTCATACCATTTGTTTCCATTATGTACATACTACCTTTAAGAGTTGGTAAGTCCACCTGATTGGTTGCTTACTAATAAAAGCACCCCTATGAGTAGGCTGCACTGTTTACTCAACCTAACTGATTACATCTTGGTCATCTTAATACCAATGTCATTAGTAATCTGGCTTGAGCTTTCTGCACAAATTCAAATAAGGGAGGGGTCATTTAATGGCCTTGTCTACAGCAGTCTCCCTTCTCTTTGTTTGTTTATTTATGTGATGGCCTAGAACCAGCCCCAACTAGGGTTTGTTTTCTCTGGCTGCCAATACTGGTGTAGATGTCCTAAGTGGGATAGACATAAGCCCCCACCCAGGGACTACAGAGGGTGGGACCTGCTTAAAAGCCAAATGTCTAGCCTCAGTTGCACCCTCAATCACCCATCTCTCTGCCATGTTTTATTCTGGAAGACATTACCTGCAGTAAAATGGCTAATCAGGCATTAAAAAAGAAAGTTGGAAGAGTATAATCTGAACTGCCAATTCATCACTCCTGGGTGGTTTTGGACTTATACACAGCAAGTTAACATTTCAAGAGTGAAAATCACAGACTCTCTATCTATTATAGCCAACTTTTTCTGTTTCCTTTTGTTTTCTCTCCAGACTCAAACACAATAAATGAAATAAAGAGAGATACCTTCTAAAAAAAAAACAAAGGGCAGTTAGCTATTTCTCTGTTTGCCCAGCACATTTTAATCAGTCTACAGAGTCTCACCCACACACACACAGAGTATAATTCACAACTTGATGCTTTTACCTTCTTCAATAAAATTTCACTTTTACCTCCTTTAAACTAATCCCATTTTTAACGAAAATCTTCCTAGTACCAACCATTATCTTAAGTAGCAATCAAATCTCTAAACCCTCAGTTTCCCCAAACTATGAATCAACTTGATTTACAAAGAGATTACATTCTATTACCAAAAATTTGCATGTGTCAATTTAAAAGACTTTTAATTATTAAATAACACAATTGTGCCAGCCGCACAGAAAATTAACTAAGCATGATAATAATTAAATAATCAAGGCAAAGGGGTTGCTAGTATAAAACAGGGAAAAAAAAGAAAAAAATTATTAAGGTTAAGTTGTACCAACAATTCTAATAAAGAATACCTGGTGCCTGGCAAATGAGTTCAAAATAACTAATGAAAGCAAAAATCAATCAAAGTAACTTCTATATCAAGTCAAGACAATCCATCTATTAAGAAAGCAAGTGCTTTAAAAAACAACACCATATTTCTTCAGCAAAAGAATAATTCGAGACTTTTATGTGTGTAAGCATAATCATCAAAAAAGGTTTGTTTGCACAGTTTCATTTTTCTTTCAGTTCAGAACTATTCTACTTGATCAAGTTTACTTCAGCTTAGTTAACTTTATAACAAGGAGGCAGGAAGATATCGCAGCTTATACAAAGTCCCAAGAGGAGGTTATCTGTTTATCAGTATCTAATGTAAATCTACACCATCACTATTAACTACAACCACCAGATATTTATTCTATTCACCTACTGTTCTGTTACTAAATAGTCTGTTCTGGTATCAAGCCATACTAAATAAACTTTAGCAGTTTATAATTATGATATCCAGTATTTCTAGCTTTGAAAAGCCAGAAGACCTTGTAACTGCCCATACAATGAACTCCTATCTATTTTGAACAAATTTATCAGAGCTCAAGTGTATACAATCCAAACTAGATAAATATAATATTTACCATTCTTCTGCATACTCTAAATTCTTAAAATTTAGAACATTCTAAAGAATCCATGATGAAAACATTTTTAACATGAACTCTACACTCACATAGCCAAATTCAAAATTTATACAATGGAACCAAAATTCCCATGGTTTCATGGTTTGCAGTTGTGATTAAAATATTGAAAATAAAAAAAAATTTTAATAACTTTTTTTGACAATGATGCCACCTGACATCTGACCCAATCCAATAATGAATTTTCTGCATTTATGGTTAAAAGTGGCAGGCAATAAATGTACTGGTTATCACTACTTGTAGTTAAACCATAAGTGATAGCGACTAAGCCAGAGTCATCTATGTTACTTTCTTGACTCTAGATGATGGCCGAAACTTTAATAAAAGAAACTCACAAAATTTAGCTAAAGATTTAAACATTACCATTGTGGATTGTGCAATGGACTACTGGAATACTAAAGATGAAGATCCAAGTTTGAATCTTGGTCAAGACCGGGCTTAGTTTATAACACCTCCCTGGCAGGATCTTACACCAGATTAACTGAATTTTTAAGGACACTACATTTCCTTTCAGCATACCTTGATTGCCACTCAAGAGCCCCAAACCATACCCAAGTAACTTGTTTAGTTACCTCTGCACCTTCCCTCTGCTATGTGATGTCCTAAGACCTCAAAAGTCGGGATAGGTATTCAGTAAATGGGCAAGTATCATCACCATCTTCATTATTATTAGCAAGTTCAAATTAAAATGCAAAACTTTGACTGCAATTCAGAATACTTGAAATCAGGATTCATCCTTTATAGATACTATTCATAAAATATTTAAAATAATTATAAACATATTTTAAAATGCATAATTGTTTTCCTTTAATTTTGTAAATTTTAAAGCTTTGTAAAAATCAAATTTATCTATGTGTACTTACTTGCCAGTTAATATTCAATAGCAAAATTCATTATTTAGAGTTTCAATATTCCATCTAAATTTTAAAATCTGATTAATGATAAGTGTATGATGTTAAACTTCATGCCCTAAGCCTCTCCCTTAATTGATGAGCACAAACAAAATCTTTAGAAATCTTCCCAAGAGGCAATGAGAACAATGAAGCCACTCATACATAAATAACCATTCAATCATTCTGAACATGTAATTCAACGATTAATAAAATCTTTATATCAGAGTCCTCAGCAAAATTTAATTTCAATAACTGGCAATGAAAAGCAAAATATTTCTTTTGTGTGCCTATTCTTGGAGGTCGACGAAACTGCTTTCTCCTTTTTGTTGGTGGAAACATGCAGCCAACAAATCTGCCAGACATCACTCACGTGCTGACCAAGTATTCAAAGCATTCCTCAGATTAACTTTTAGACAAAGCCAATGAATTCCCTTTAAGCACATAAGAAGCTCTACCCATAAGTTTGTTGACTTGGGAGCAGTTCATGCACTAGTTATCTGAAAAAACTGAATGATGACACTGAGGTAGCTCACTGGCTTCAGTTCCGCCCATCCGGTGAAGTCAACCGCATTGAATGGTCCAACCTGCCTATAAATTACATCAAGCACAAATCCTGTACCAGTCAAACAAAGTCTTTTCCTACTTTCCATTTCAAAAGGCTGATAGTGTAGTGAGAATGTCCCACATTTTCAAGCTATGCCAAGCATTTTTTTTTTAGGCCTGAAGTCCCATAGGTAGTCAAACTTTTGCATACTGCAGCAGAAGAGAGCTATTAATTCTTTTCCTGCCACCACAGCTTCTTTTATCTTGTTACATACATAAAGTACTGGCAATACAGGTGATTATGCCCTCCAATCACTAAGTGTAGCCTATAATTATCAATGATGTGGAACTGTGATCAGGTAACTACAGCATGTGAATATTCTGCAAAGTTCATCCATCCACAAGTGAGAGATACCCAATAAATTTTTTTCATGAAATCCTTCACCACACTGACATAATTTCAATTAAGCATCAAGCTTAAATCCAACAGGTAAAGTAAAATATTCCATACAACTTTAGCAGTTCTAGTTGCCCATGTATAAATTAACAGTTATGCCCATTTTGGAATAAGTGGATGCTGTTGAGCCTACATTGTGCTAAAAATATAAATAATTTGGAAAAGATTTACATGGCTGACTATTAATGCACATAATCTGTGTTATAAGGAAAGACTAGAGAGTCTTTGTTTGTGGTACAGAGATCCTCATGGTGATATAAATGAAGTTTCTAAAATTATTTTTAGGAAGGAATGCATAAAGATAGAGCTAGTGGCACTTCACATAATTGGAGGTCTTAAATAAAAGAAACAGTTTGTTTTTCTGGTGATTTTGTAGCAGCCAAAAGAAATACTTTACCAAACCAAGAAGAAACATCACAAAGCTGGAAGTCAAATGGTTATTTCAGTTGCTTTTTAATATAATCTACAAAATGTTTAATACTTACAATGAAAGCACCATTTGATGTACAGTAGATCAAGAATAAAACAGAATGCAAAGCCAATTGGAGATAGTCTGATAGTGAGTCAATACATCATTTTAGAAATACATACTGAACTCTGTTGACATTTTTAAGTATTTGCAAGAAATATCTTGAATATGATGGATTAGGACTGGTCTGAATGTGAATTCAGCTTCAAAAGAAACAGATGTAGGTAGATAAAGCAAAAATATTCAAAGAAAAAAAACAAATAGATACAATGTTTTGGTAGAAAATGGCTATACATAAATTTTTAAAACTTCTTGCCCCCTATGACTTTATATATCAGCCTGCATCTATGCAATTTGCCTTAGCACTTTTGTTCAAAGAAGCTCTTTCTCTCTTTCTCTCCATATATATAAAACTTTCTACTCTCTTAACCTATCTGAAGGTATGTATCATCTTGTTATGAACCTTGCCAGATTGAACAAGGTACTATGGTATTTTTACAAGAATCATTTGGGGTAAGAAGGATCACAGTTGTACCAAATGCTTAGAACAAATTAAAGTTTCTATTCTTTATCTTAAGACAGTTCAGAAACCCATTGATAAATCCAAGTCTGTATTTTCTTAGGCTCCTAAACTAGAAATTGGAAGTCATAAACTAAAAATTTATAAAAATCATAGTACACTAAGCATCTACATTTTTTTTAAATACATATAAACAGTATTGGAAATAATTATGGAAACAGAAGAAAAACTTGGTTTAAAATGTAAATAAGATGTGACTGAATTGCATCTCAAGTGCAAACATTGAATGTTCCATAATACAGTCATGTATTCATATGGTACACTGTGATTGGCTGTCATGTAAACAATCAAAAAGTACCACACCTGAAGAAAGACTATAAAAGTATAGGAAGTGATATCATTGTAATGGTGAATACTGCACCTAGAAAATAAATATCACATGACAAACATATATAAATCAAAACTTATCTAGTCAAGGATACTCCATGGTGCAGATTATAGCCCAACTTCATATTTCAGGAGTTGTTGTATGCAAGACTCTGATAAGAATACGTGAAACTGATATTGTTGGGTGAGTAAGAAAGCCTAAACTCTCAAAAGGTGATGTTAAGTACCTCAGAGAATATTTGTGTGTGCGATAGATGATGAGCTAGTAGAGATCTTAATGACCTAAAGTACAGGTGCTAACACTTTTTTTAAGAACAGTAAAATAGATATTGTTTGGTAATTAACAACAGTTTGTTCAAAGCAGAATGGGGAGTGGTATAACAGTCATGTTACAACAGCTAAAAAGAAGCATTGGAGACAATCATTACAAGTGTGGACCTGGATATTAGTCAAGGATGTTAAAGATTTGCATAAAATTGAAAGTACTGACTGCCCACAAGTATAGACAAGTTTCTTCCATTGTGTCATTCTTTTGGGAAGACACCTGAATGGACAGATTTGTCTTCCTACATTTTACCACGATGACTCCAAGCTTACAACCAGAGTGGTGAAAAAAAATATTTGAAATGTAAAGAAGCTGATGCGACCCTCACAAAGATGCCCTGGCCTGCACAAAGTACTGATACAAACACCAATAAGGTTATATGAGTTTATTTGGCTATGGAGAAAGTCAAATGCCAGGAAAGTTCCAAAGAATATTTGGAATAACAATCCACAGTCAAACATGATAACCTGTATGAGAGCATAAAAATATGGTGTCGTGCTCTATATAAAACAAAGAGTCCCCCCCCCTGCTGAATACTAATGCACTGGACAATGTATTCATTTTGTTTTTATATATTTTCTGTAATGATGAACTGTGTGTTATATATGTTTATAAAATAAAATGATTGCATAAAGCAGTCTTCCTTGTGAAAATGTTAAATGCAGCACTGTTAATTCATTTAAAGATGTTTTGGATAGTTTGCTGGAAAGATATGGGGGGGTTTTAAATGTTAAAGGATTTCTTGTTCCTCTGTAAAGGTGTGTGCCTATCAATGTGTATCCACAGTTCTGACAGTGTCATGTCCTGCTTTTTGATTAAATGGCATCAACGTCTTCTAAAAATTCTTTCCACTTATCTCTTTCTATTTCTAAGTCTGCTCAACACTGACACGCAAGCAGGTAGCTTAAACAAGTAATCAAATAAATAAGTAAAACTAGTTTACTCAAAGATTTAGCATGAAGCAGCAACAATGAAGGAGAAAGGGATAATGATACAATAAGTAGGCCAAAGTTTTAGCAATCCCCCCAAAAAACTGCATGAGCTTTAACTGGCCACCATACATGTAGAAGGCACAATTTTTAACTCTTTCACCTGACAATCTCCTGATGTCTGCACAAACCCCATATTCCCTATTTTCCACAGTAAATCATCAGCAATAAAGCACACTGGTGCATCAACATTTTACAGTACAAAAAAGTTGAACAAGAACAAGATTTTGGTGTACTAAAAAGCAATCACCAGATAACCATACAATGAAATAAAAGAGCGAGTGGGTAGAGATCTTTACCTATAACAGCGATGATAACAAAAAGAAAAAAAAGAATTTTAATGAAAGTGTCCCCTGGCTGCAACTAAGATTGGAATTTTAAAAAGAGGGGGGGGACCGGTTTCCTTGATAAATATACAAAAGCCAGGTTTGACAACAGCAGCACTGACAGACAGATGGTATGAGCTTTGTTACACTGTCCACACACACAAACCAGAGAGGCATGGTGGGGCTGCAATATCTAACAGCAGTGTTTGCACACACAAGCATGACTTTGTGGAAGAAATGCCATGAAGTTATGGGTTTTCTGGCAGAGAATTATTACTGTGGTCATCAAGAGGTCTGGTACTGCAGTAAAATAGAGAACTCCACAAAAGCAATTAGGGTGCAAAGCAGTAAGTTTCAATTTACATTTGGCAGTAGTTAACTAGTCATATAAAAATATGCCTGGTCAATCAGGGAAAGGTAATCAATGTTGGAAAAAAACAATTTTCTTTTATTCATTTATTTTTAAAACATTTTCCAAGATTAGCAGTTTCAGCTCCTTTAGTTATTCTTCTTACTCAAAAAATGAACTCTTAGCACACAGAAAGAGGTTTCGATTTCAGCTCATAAAGAAACGCTTTCTGCTAAGTCATTTTGTAAATATATATACACAGGTAGAGAATCCCTTATCTGAAATTCTGAAAACCGAAAAGCTCCAAAACCCGAAATATTTTTGGAGTGCCTTCAGTGAAAAACTCTAGAAGTTTCTGGGAAGGTTCCTTGGCAACACGCTTGACATATGTGCATTACTCACCATAACTTTTGTGCTTTTACTGTGCTTTTTTGTTGGTGTGAATATACTTTGAAAATGTCAAAAAGGCCTGCACCTTTCTGATGGTTAAATGTACATCTTCTTCTTATGGTATCATGCACAAAATGATTTAAAATACTGCATAAAGCTATCTGTAGACTGTATGTATTCATATGCAGTTATAATGTTGTAAATGAACTTATGTTCAGTCTCCACTCCCCAGTGGGTTAGCTACTAAATTATGCCAGTATATTTATATTCCAAAATCCGAAAAATTCTGGAATCCGAAACACATTCAGCCCCAAGGTTTTCTCAATCTGAATGCAGTTTTTAATTATTTCTTGATGAATGTGATAATTCATAAATCATTGGTTCTCCTGCAAAATGTTTCATAATCTGTTGACTCCTACAAAATTTTAAGAAATTTTTTAAAATTTTAATTTACTATCATGTGGTTAAAGAAAATAAAGTTACAGTAGTCACAGATTATGCCCATAAATTAAATGTATGCCAGACTCTTCTTCCCACCATTTACATCTATACATTTAGCATCAAACAATTTACAAAACAACAATAGGTCAACATAAGTGAGATATGATTTTCTTTTAACATAATATAAAAGCATTCCCCAAAAGATAAAGTTGCATTATAACTGAACAAAATTCAATGTTGCTGGTTAGTTTTATATCTGCTTCTCACTATCTGGAAGATTGAAAGAAACAAGAAAAGAGAGACCTGACCTGGCAGATCAGACCATGGTGAGATACAGTGCACTGACTTGACCTGGCAGGGGAAAATCTGGCAGACTTTCAGTGAGATAAAGGTAAACTTGATCATCCATAGATCTTCAGCACATTAGATCATAGGACATCATCAATTCACTAACATGATATGCTTTTGAAATGTTATTACACATATGTTTCTTTATTTCCTTTTTCAGATTTATATTTACTTTGTGGTCTGTCAATAAAAATCCATTGTTACAGCAGTTCTCCATAAGGCTAAGTTTGAAAAGCCATTCAGCTCCAAGAGGCTCTGATGACTTAAACAACAGAGATTATCAGCATCACTTTTGGAAACATTCCATCATCTCTGCTGTATCTTGTTTGGAAAATCGTTTGTTCCATATATCAAAAACTCAAACTGCTAAAGTAAATCAATCTACTGTGACCATTACAAAGTTCTTATAAGAAGCTAATTAAAGCTGGTGTGTTGTTACATGTGGAATTTCAATATTTCAAACAGAATTTCCAGAATCATTCAGTCAGTTGTTAGTTTGTTGTTTTACTTTTTTAGAAAATGAATATTTTTGTGATAACATGATGTAAGTATTTTGATTAATGTTTTCCTTTTTAAGCAAAAATACTTAACACATTAATTTTCCTGATTTATCGCAAAACAAAAACAAAAAAAATGGGGGGGGAAAGGGGGAGTTGTTTCCTGGATACCAGTATTCTTTTGAGAAAAAAAAGAAGAGAAAACATGAGGCAAAAACAACACTGGAGAAGAAATAAAAAATAGAAAAAATAAATAGTTCAAATTACTTTATAAATGCTGATATAGCAACCTGACGTTTGTAAGTGATGACAAGATGAAAAAAATCTGGTCCCATGACAAAGATTGGTTTGGCTATCAACTAGTAGTCAACCAGCCATTGGCGTTGCCCTATTTTGTCATTTTCCTACCAAAGACAAATGATCCAACAAGTTTCATACCTTCCTGATGGTGATATCTGATAGCTGGCTCTGTAATTACTAAACATTCTGATGAAATGCTGTCATTTCAAATCAAAAATAAAAGCTTTTAATCTGACACTAGTGCTATCTGCAACTTCCCAATTCAATATCGTATGTAAAGATGTGAGGAGATACACTCAGGTGGATATTTTTTATTGGAACTGAACCTACTTGGCTACAGGATCAAATAGAGACAATCAATTTTTTTTTTTTATTTAAGAGGCAGCTAATGAAGGTTTATAAGTTGAAAGACCATTCTTCTGTGAGTAACTTCAGCTATTTAAGTTGTTTATTTTTTCTCTCTCCCTCTCTTAATGACTTGACTAGCTGCACGGGAATATAAATCATTTATCTGTAAAACTCAGCATAACAGTGACATTTGCGTATTTTGCTATAATGACTGTTTTATGCCCTTTATTGAAAATAACGATGATAAGGAAAGTTCAAGAATACTGACATGAAGCTAATTACTTTTTGGGGCAGAAAGATAAGGAAAAGCTATAAATGATACAGTATATTGCATAACTTGGCCAAGTGCAGTTTTTTTGCATTGTTGTTTTTCATCTAGTGTTTTACATCATCTGCCACACTGATTGGATAGCTACATGTTTTGGTGCAACAGGTAATGGTCAAAATTTGATCTTGAGTTTTTGCAGTATGACATTAGTCTTCTAAATTTGGAACAGATAAAACCAGATTCAGACCGTATGCATGATTGCCTTAAATCCAAGTAATGCTGGGGGTGTTCAAACAAAACCTGACATAATAGCATCACCATAATGGTGACTGGCTGATTTTCATCTGAACATCCATTATTTCTGTCTCTTGCCTCAAAAGAGCTCAAAGCCAAGAAATAATAATCTTCAAAGCGTCAATGACAGAATGTTTATCCTTTGAATGCAGGCTTATCACATTAAAGCAAATCATAAGTAGCAGTAATAGATGTTAAAACCATGTGGACTTCAATGCACCTTTAAGCAGAATTAGATATTTTAAAACATGCAAAATCATTTTTTTAAAAAAAAAATCAAATTTTATACAAAGGCTGAGCATTGTCTTTGATTGTTTTTTTTCTCTCTTTTATTTTCTTATGATTTCAAAGTAAATATCTTGTAAAGTAAATCCAAGTTTTGAAAAAATTGTGTTGGGATCATGAGAGACGCAAAATTAACTAAGGGTTGCGGGGAATGTTTTCAGGTGGAAATGTTACCTTGTTTAGCAGTATCTTTAGCTCTAATTTTATCAATCATTTTTTTTTACTTTTCTAAAATTCTCTTAATATATGTATCTCAGAAATTTTCATTTATAAACATTTTTTTTTTCAAAAAAAAAAAACATTTTCCGAAGCTACTGACATTTTTTTCTTCTTAAAAACTATAAATTCTCTGGACTGCAGTAAAAGACCATATTTCTTTCTGCGTAATTCAGTTACCTTCAAAATAAATTATTGAGTTGAGTCTGCCGAGAACTATACATGACTTGAGATCTGTTTCCCTATCCATCATGACTTAAATATGACCACTTGTAAGCTTTAACTATTTTCCTTCCCCTGTGTTAAAATGCACAGAAAAATAAAGCAAAGCAAAAAGAAACATTTGCAGACATTTCAGAAACAGTGGTTGCAAATAAGAAAAAGAAAAAAAAGAAGTGGAGAAAATATAAGGGAAAAACTAATGACCTTTACAGAAACATGGAAAAACAAATAGTTACAATAATAAAGAAACTATGAGTATGCACTTTCTGACCTTCACTGTGACATCTAAAATAATTGGCTACAATCTTTTCTAAAATTATTATTGAGTACATCTAGAACAGTGTAATGTTCAATAAATTCTTTTTTTCAGTCCATCCCATTTTACTTTTCACTGACACTTTCAGAGCAAAGCACATTCTTAAATGAAGTCATTCTTTATGCCTATTTCTTACTGCAGTTGTTTTCAACCAAAAGACTTGGACAGCCATGTGACAGAGTAAAAAAAGCCAGTCTTTTAGTCTCCTTACAAGAGTTTTTAAACAACAGTCTTTGCTTGGGTCCAGGATTGATACTGCAGCAGCATAAAACTGCTTGCTGTGGAGAAACAACAACAGATTTTAAACTGATGACAGGAGGAGAATGTAGTAGAAGGGCTGTACCATTCCCTACATTTCCTTGGGAATAAATATGGAATTTTTTCATTTGCTTGACAACAAGATGAAGAGGAATAGGAGGGAGAAGAGGGAGCAGAGGAGTACAAAGTCATAAGTTCCTGTCCTGTTCTATGTCAGCACCATGAAGCCTCTCTGGCTTTCTCCTAGTTGCTACTTCAACCCATCAGAGATACAAATTCTTAGAGAGCCAGAATCTAGGGACTGTCTAAGTGTGACCCAGAACAGGCAGCATTTTAAAGACAGACAGGTTCCATGTGTAGCAGTGAGTTCACCTGATATCTGAATATGCTGCTAATAAAAACTCAAAAATGAAAACCATGTAGTGTACAGAAATAAGAGAGCCCAGTATGCAATGCTACTTTAGCCTATATCAATGGACATTGTAAAGCACAGCACAGGTTAATTACAAAGAGCTGTTAATTAAAATACTAGTTGCATTATTTATTAAATATCTTGTTTCAATCATTAAATATAGGGGGGATATTACTTTTAAATATTTATGACTACATGAACCTTATTTACAAGATGCCTAGTACAACAGACATGTGCTGAAATGTATTGAAATATCCATATTTTAATATGTACCAAGAAGTAAAAGAGGTTTTCACTATAAAACAGACTTTCAAGTGGCTTTTAAACTATCGTTAGTTAGGTCTTTGACTAATTCTTATTCCTAACAACAAAAAAATAACTACAAATATTAGGCCATAAACATTATGAATAAATAGTCACATTAACAATAAAGTGTGATACATTGAGATTTAAATTAAAAAAACCATTCCTAGCATAATACCTTTCATCTCTAGTCTCATCTATACTATCAAGATACAATGATGTTTAACTGTGTGAATGTTATGCAGACTTCCATTAAGTGTCCAGAACAAATGTTAGTTTATACAAGCTGCTAAATAAAAGTGTTTCCAAGCTCTAATGTCTTTTTGCTTCCTTACATAATTACTATGGTATGGCATACTATATCAGATATCAGTGTTTCTTCCCTTCTCTTTAACAGATGTGACACTAAATCACCTTTAAATACATTCTGACACCAACCTTTAATCTGCTTTTAAATATATTAAAACAACATTATTAAATTGCTGTCAAAAATTAACCAAATTAGTTATTTCATATTTTAGTCGTTAATTTTATTTTTAAATATGAGGATATTTTCCTCTTCTTATGCTGCTTTTCTCCATTGATCTCTCCCAGGACAGCCTAATTTTTGTACGTGTGTGCATATATTACTGTTTCCATTAACCATCAATGAGTAGGGGAAAGAAAACTAATACTTACAGCACTTCCATATCTCGTAATCCTCGTATAGCAGTATCTGTAATACATGAGATCTCATTATGATCCAACTGTCTGCAAAGCAAAAAAACACACACACATATATATACATATATATATATATATATATTAAAAATTATCAAATAAAAACTGGTTAGTCATAATGGTATCTGTCTGGGCTTCAATTGAACATCTTGAACATCTTAAGTACATGCAACATAAATACAACATAGTTATAAGTAGGTGCCATCTTCAATCAGTGCATAATGGCGTTTGGGGAATCAAAAAGCATTCAATAAACCCAAAGTAATCAGTCTTTTGACAAAGCTGGATGGTGAAATGTTTACATGCTTGCAAGCTATGTCTTCTATCATGTATAACAAGAAATTACTTACATGTATATCTTACCAAAAGTACACCTAGTGCATATGTTTGTTTTTTTTTTTAAATTATATTCAAATTTAAACATATCTCAAAATCTGGTTGAATAGTTATTTGGTAAGAATGTGCATACTAAATTTGTGAACAAAGTTCTCTTATTCTAATTTATTTACTCTACAGAGCAAACGCCAAAGAGTGCAGAGCAAATTCAAAACAAATGGTAACAATTCCAAAGAGCAAAAAGATCATCAGAAAGAGAGAGAGGTGAATGTGATTACCAAAGTTAACAGACCATAACATCATTATAAACTTCTGAGCAATTAAAAGTATAATTAATAAGCCTGGAAATGGCCATCCAAGAAAGACAAGCAAGAGAACACAAAGATAAAAAGAATGATAAGAGGAATGAAAGAAAAACTGCCACACAGGGTGTCAAAGAAGAGATGCAGAGGAGTGGAGAAGCTCTTATTATTTCCCAAACAGAAAGAAATTTCCTGACAGTGGATGGTGTGAAAGAGTAGACGGAAAAAAGCTAATCATCAGTAAGAATAAAGCAAAACTACTGAGTTTACAGACAGCATGTAACACCATCCCCCCCCCAAGAGTTTTTCAGACCATTTTTATGTAGCAATGAGAGTAAAAAGAA
Source organism: Nautilus pompilius (assembly GCA_018389105.1). Taxonomy (NCBI): domain Eukaryota; kingdom Metazoa; phylum Mollusca; class Cephalopoda; order Nautilida; family Nautilidae; genus Nautilus; species Nautilus pompilius. The sequence continues at coordinate 175,166 of JACATO010000946.1, read as the reverse complement.
CCTACACTATGATGACCTGAAAAAGAGTGACTACACTTAACAACAGAATCCAAAGGCTCTATTCCCTATTCTTGTTTTATTTAATGATTTGACAGATCATCAGTATTGGAAAAACATATGACAACAACAATAATCTGATCATTTATAATTTTCACATACAAAAATAATGCACATTTATCAGCATAACTGATGACTTATACAGTGGAATCTTCAGCAGTTTAGTCAATGAAGACCTTTACTGTTAACTATAATGTATCTTGTATAAGTCTCTTTCCATAATTAGATGACATATATTCAGTGAAAAACATCCAAAATTTTCTTTTTGTTTTTCTTTCAATATATGAAATACTCTCTATACAAATTTTATTGTATATTGCATCTGGCATTCTTCACTCATTTTGATGTCAGATTACAAAAAATGGAAATATTTAGTGAATTTGTGACTTTAAAAGGAACAAGAGCTTGCAGAGATGATGGACCTAAATATGGAGCAGAAAGTTCTTATCTAGAACTTAATTTTCTCATGTACAACTCATGTAATCACATGAATTATTCATGTGATTAAATGCATAACCACACATGATTACACCAGCATAAGAAAATTAATTTTTGCTTGTTTATTCAAACGAACAAAAATTAATCTTAGAGTTCTCATCATCTCTTTTAAAGTAGCCAGGTTCCAAACACTTCCTTAAATTTTCCCTCACTCTCAACCACCACACACATTTGGTGCTATTCCAGAATTTGTTTTCTTTTTTAAGATAAGATTCTGCTGTCATTGTCATAACATCCTTACTGACAAGAGAGAGAGAGAGAGAGAAAATACCCTCTAGAGTTTTATGGTCTTACAGTGAAATCTCGATAATACCAATTCAGTGGTTAACCAAAAAATCTTCTCAGTACAAAGCAATCAGCCATTCCCACTGGCTGAACTTAAAAAGCTACAGAGACTCAGGAAGTCTTATGCTGTGCTACAAATAAAAAATTCCAACTGTGTGTCCAACCACGTAGATGAAGGCTCACTGCCCTTTTGTACGCAGAGCATTTAGAGCTAAAAATCACTGAAAACTTCTTCCCTGATTCTGTTTTCTTATTCTGATTTTGTTTTTGTTGCATTTTAAACAGAAAAAAATGCCAGTAGGTATAAAATATCAGTGTATGTAAATGTCATTAAAATTCTATCTATGTACATGGATATTTTTACTCAAAGCAACATGTACTTTGCTATTTGTGCTGATATAAATGAATTTAGCAAGATGGGGTTTAATATCCATTTAGGCTTTTATATAAGCCAGGTTTAATGCACTTAAATATGTGTCTAGGAAACTGTAGCAAGATGATACCATTTAATATCCATTTAGGCTTTTTATAAGCCAGGTAATAATGCACTTTAATAGCTTCCTCGATATTTGAGTCAACTGCAAGATGTTATGCCACCAAGATCTTTACTTATATCTCACCAAGCATACTTAATTCAAGAATTTTAAAGCTCAATTCTTCTATGATTTTGATCTATCACTGCATTATTAAACAGAGATTTATGTAAGAAAAGAGAAACAAAGAGAGCTGCCTTTTCCATTAGCATACTTCTTTTCTCTTCTAGCATGGTTATCTGCTAGAAGATGTTGCCAATCCTGCACCAACATGGGACCCTGGCATTGCCAACTCCTGACAGAAAAATTCCCGACTAACTTTCCATTTTTTTAGATGTGGGAGGAAACTGGAGTGCCCAGAGAAACCCACATAGAGCCAGCTGGTGAAGAAAAACCATGCCAGAGAGATATGGAAAACTAAGTCAATACCCTGCAGAATAGCAGTCAAGTAAGCTAACTATTGGACTAATGTTACCATTTGCATCTCTTTTAAAATAATCTCAGAAAGTTCAGAATATCTAGATAATTAATTTAATTTTAAAAAAAACAAACATAACAATAAACCACCTTTCACAACATGTGAAAACTTTGTACCAGATATACTCATACAAAAGAAAAAACAAAATTATAAAATGTAAATATATGTGTATTTGAGAATATCTATAATTTCCTTAGCCCAAGAAAATTTTAAAAAATAATAATTCTATGTTGATCCTCTTCAAATACAAGCATCATGACAAGGCAGTTTAAAATGTAATTTTAGTTTTATTATTAGTTTTAGAACAGATTCTGCAATGTTTGTAGCAAGCAATTTAAATTATCTTAAATGCAAGAGTTTTTAAAGTCTAGATGAATCATACAAAGCACCAATGTCATTGGAGATAAAAAGTAAAGTAGATGATTTGCATACAACTGACACTAATCGTATTACTTTCTGCTCCAGTCCTCTCTCCAGTTAATTAGTTGGTGTCAGATAAATCTCTCTTGCATCAACAGAAGGCAAAAAATCAGACTATGCATTTAATAATATTTCACCACAACCAGAAATTGCTGTTTGTGAAGACTTTTGGATTGCAAAGTAGAATTGTTGTCTGTGTACTTTTAGTTTAAGGTGATATTGATGGGTAGATTTGACAACCAATTTCAGATAAATAGCAGATTTTCCTGTACACATATTCATTAAAATAAGGTAATCACATAAAAACAAAAATTCTTACTCTTATATTCTGTACTCCTTTCCTTTTTCCTTTACCAACTGAACTTGTTTAATTTAAAAAAGGTCTGAGATTAGTTTAATACCTTTTTTGACCATTCTTAATTATTTAGAGAAAACAAGGAGAGTATAAATAGAATTTTGAACATTATTTGTTAAGGAACAAAATGGAATACAAATAATTTTTTTAACAATTATTCAGAAGGCACTAAAGAAAATAAATAGAAATTCTAAAAATTCTTTAGGTGGTGAGGAAAGGATGTATATAGAATTTTAAAAGGAAAGGAGTCCTAACAAATATAATACATTATTCAAGAGAGAGAGAGAGAGAGAGAGAGAGAGATGGGTATTACTGGTAAGTTAAAAAAGGAAATAAAAACACATCTTGATGGACCATCTTTCAACAATCTCTCCTTCCCGTTAACCAACTTCAAAGTCCTATAAAAATTAAATTATACAAATTTGAGTTAATTATTTTTTTTAAAGGGGGGGGAATATAATTATGTATCCATGGGGCAGTAATCTAACATTACTGTATCTAGTGAAACTCTGGCAGTCTTAAACAAGAGATCACTTAAGACATCTGTACGATATGAAATAAATTTCTATTTTATAGGCACTTCATCTCTCTCTCTCTCTCTCTTTCTCCAAAATTAACTTGTCATTTAAATGATGATTAAAAACATCTGACTCCTTTAAAATTCACAAGTAAGCTTGATGTATACTTTGGGGGAGAAATTAAGCATCTCCATATGTTATCATCAGTGATGTATTAGATAGTCAAAAAAAACAACACACACATGCACCGCGTGCACACACACACACCCACACACAAAAGATGAAATACTTACAGATTTTTTTAAAAATAGATGATCCCTTTAAGGTCTTTCGTCCTATCACCCGAAGCCGATTATAACTGAGATCCCTGAAAAAAAAGGTTAGAAAATACCCTTGATAGGATTTTTATGTTTGTTCATTTAAATTTTAAGGCAATAAATCTACTACAAATTTCCCAGCTTGTAAATCATCAAATATATCAAAAGTTTGAGCCCACTAATTTGAAAGCTACTGTGTGTTGTAACATGTTTATTAAAAATGTGGACTTAAGAACAAAGGGTCTTAGGAGTCTTGCCACCCTCCCAAAAATAAATATATACATATATAGTGCACGCAGTACTGGCAAAGCCAATTGAGTTTACTGTAAAAACAGAAGCTCTAATGTGGGAGGAACTAATGGAGTGACAAGTCAAACCACTATTGAGAAAACTGGAATTTTAAAAATTCTTTATACCTAGGTAGAGTGAGAAAAATCTAAAACAAAGCATTACTTCAGAGTCATTATTTAATTTGCATTCCCCAAGACTTCAAATCTCCATTCCCCAGCACAAATTGAACCATAGGAGCTGTGACAATATTTTTCCTCATTAATATAATCCTCTTTAACATCAAATCCTCCAACCTCATGTGTTTTGCATTATGGGTATACTGACTACATATACAGCCAGTTCAACTAACAGTACTCTTGAACTAGGGTGCAAATGCACCCCAGGTAGCAGAGAAGGCAAAAAGTGACATGTGATACAGAAGGTTAATAATCAATCTTGTCCCAGTGATAAAAGATATCAATCTCAGATTAACATTTGCTGATCTATTTAGAAAAATAAAATAAATAGTTAGTAGCTTCCCACCTCCCGCTTGAAGCTGTCAAAAATACAGGTAAGCTTTACTATCGTTATTTCCATAAGATTTATTTCCTCATTACTAATTAGGCTGATGTTCTAACCCTGCATTTAAAAAAAAGCAGTGACCAGAAAACCCAACTTGACCTTTATAATGGCTGAATTCTTTTTGTCATCATCTCAATGTGACAGAGCGAACAGTATTTCATATCCCCTCATAATTAGCTCACTCCACCATCACAGCCAAATGAAAGAAGTCAGAGGACTCTGAATACATGCACTGCAGGTGTAACCCCATCAAGGTTAATATAGCAATGCCTGTAAACTTGATGGTGGCATGATGATGGTTCTTTTCCATACCCTCAGAGCAAAGTAATTAGATAGGCAATGCTGCCTCATTCTTGTTATATTTTCTGCATGATTAGCAGCAACCGAATGCTGTTGAAAGGCCATGACCTCATATGGTCAACACAAGACCTGGATCATCCCCTTCAGACTTACTGGCAAAAGAAAAGAACAACTTTGTAATCAGTTTTTCATTATTTACTGAAGATAGATTTGGCTATGTAACAGCTCTAAATTTCAATCCCACAGAAACAAAATGAAAATTCTCTACTACTATCCATTACTAAAAAAAGAAAAATGATACGAATTATTTTATAATCATTAACACGATGAAGATATATAAATTTTTTTCAGCTTCTTTCTCTAAAATTGGGAATAAAAATCTATTTTTATTATTATTAAGATCAACTAATTGTGTAAGAGAAGTCAAGACATGAACTTGATTATCGCTTGAATGAAACTAATCAGCATTGGCGAGCACCCTCTCTCCCATTTTGTCCAGGAAATTGAAAGTGGGGGAAGGTGGGGAGGCGCTCCTGGTGTTTGGATAAAATAACACCAAGGGAACACCAGCGGGCCAACCAAATTTTAGACAGCGAAAGATTTCCATTCCTTTTAACTGACTACAATGCAATTCCTCCCTGTGAGAGAACTAGTCCACTCTTCTCTACTCGGTTGAGAAATCAAGAGTTTTATCCAAAAATTCTTCTATGTTAAGAACAAAGTATTAGTTGGATTTTCCCAGAAAATACCTTAAAACACTTTGAACTGCTAGATAGCCTGTCAGTGAGATACAATTAGATTTTTAAAAAATGCTCTCTCTCCAAATGCAAACAACAGTTTTCAAGAATTAAAAAAAATATCACCAACTTTAAATGTCTTCCTACCTATACAGACAAATTGTGTTCACACAGCCATAAGTTAATCTAAGCCATGCACTGAACTCCGCTTGAAAAATTAGGTAATTCGTCACATTTTGGGGCAAATGGATGGTGAAAATTAGGTTCCTTTAAGAGAGACACTCAGAATCGTGAGAGAGTTATGAGCTTTTTTAAAAATATTTGTCAACCAACTAGCAAACAACTAAGGAGAAAGGTCCCAGAATATTTTTTAAAAAAAATAGACAAACAAACATGAAACAGTAAGTTTCTTCAGATTTCAACTCAGGAGAAATCATACTCCAAATAGATCTGGACAAATAAAAGAATTATTGCTCTAAACCTGAATCAACTAAAAGAAAAAAATTTTTAATAAATATTTTTCAGTAAATTTTGCTTCCTTCTGTACTAAAAATCTACTTGCATGGCATTTATTTCTGAAATCAATGGCTTTGGAAAAATAAATAAAGTCTTGTGTGTATATTAAAATGTGCATTTGCAAGTCAATGTATACATGCATACATGGCTGTTTATTTGGTTTGACTACAGATTATTAATGAACTGAAGAGACAAATAGAAGAAAAGGAAGTAAATGAAAACATCATTGTGAAAGGAATGATAACATTTATTCTGTATAGCACTAAGTAATAAACTAAACCATCTACATTTGCCTCTAAGGTGTGTTGGGGCTAAAGCACTGGTAAAAACTGCATTAAATAGTTGGCAAACAACAGGTGACAATTTCAGGACTGGCTCAGGCCCCTTTTTCAAATTACCATCAGTGCACTCCAAAATAGGACTAAACCAAGCTGATGAAAACAGGGACAGATCACCGAAACTTACACGTCCAATGGTTAGTTTAGTTACCATTAATAATAAGGTGATGGCCAAAATGGCAATCTGCCTCCCGTAGAAGCCTTTTAACATTAAAGGCTATAAGGTGAGAAGTTTATTCACCATAGCAACTGACCAGCATCCCGGCCATTTGTTGGCCATTACCCAGTGAAGAAACCAGGTTATTTCTATGTTCGGACAGATGGAAGAGCCAGCCAGATTAAATCTCTGCACTGCTGTGACATAACGAGATGAACACTGCTTCTGTTAAAATGTTTTTTTTTTAATTTTTTCTTTCTGTCTAGTTAAACAAATTCAATGGAAATTTCAGCAGCCCATAGGACAGACGGGGTAATCTGTAGATCTGGTTTACTTGCAGGTCACTCACAGTGGATACATAAATCTCTGGGCCAAACAGAATCACCGCTCATGGAGTCTTTTAACAAAAACAACAACAAAAATTTGCTTTCCCACCATAAGAAAACAACAATCACAAAGTCATCATTAAAAAATCCCCACCCCCACGAATATGTAGTTTGCATCAAAATTAAGTGTTTTTCAATCACTGATTCTTTTCAATCCCTCCCTCTCCCCCCCACAACCCTGTTCCATCAGATAACATTTAGCACCACATTATTAAAATGTTCCACATTAATGTGATTACACAAAGGAAGAAAAACACACCCTGCATCATTCGGCTCGATGCATCTTCTAGCACCATCACATCAGCAGTCTTCTATAAAGCTGTTCCAATAAGAGTCAATCTGTGCCAGTAGCCATCAGCCTTCACTCACCCTCTTGATTTTCAGATTGAATTAGCATGGACTAAGCTCTCGTACAGAGTCTGGGCATGAATCATCGAAAGAGATGGCGATAGAACTATAGCACCAACCGTAAGCTAAGTCTGTCCTTAAGTAGTGGTTAACATCTATTGCTCATTGGAAAAAAGACTGATGAGAAAAACACCAGTGTTCAAACAAACCTAGCGCAGTAATTTATTAAAGAATAAACTGGACCGATTTTTTTTTGGTTTGCTTGTTTTCTTAAGACATGGTTCAGTAAACAAACTCATACTATATACATCAGTTTAGTTATTAGTGCAAAGAAATTATACAATTTAGTCTTGATGCATAGAAATAAGAGAGACCCAAAAGTCGGTATATGAACTAACAGCTGTCTAATAAGACAAAACATGGTTTCATCATTAGGTATTACAATTATTTAATCCTTTTAATTTTTGTTTCTTCTGCTCCCTTTGTTTATGCTTCATTGGTAATCTAGATGAACATCACATAATAATAGTCGTTACTTTCTTAGTGTATTGCCCAATCTTCTATTACTCTATGCCTAGCTGGTTATTAGCAGTTAAGTATAAGACACTCTGGCTGGACAGATTGATATTCATGTGGCACACAACAAAAATAAAAAAGCAATAATTTGAATAAATCTTCAGAATATCACTTGTCCATTGTTGCTATGGAATACAATGCACCAATCTACAAACTATAAAATTGAGTAAAACTGTAGGACAATCAAAAGGTGATCATGGAGAAACAGTGACATGAAAAGAGGAAACCGATGCTGAATGCTGTGGTTCAAGGTAGCTACACTGCTAATGTGGCTCAGTGACCTACCACATCAGCCTGATTTGTTGGTGGGCGCTCTTGCTGACTGTTCTCTCACTGAGTAAACACACCTGATACCAGGGACAGGGGTGATACATTTAGGTGAGCTAATGCAGTCAGCTGATGATCAAATGCTGAGTTAACTGATACCAAGTGGGTGTTTTTTTTAAGTGTTGGACAAAGCATCCCTCTGGGCAAGGAGAGCAAAGCCAGCTATTATTACAGAGGCTGCCACACAATAATGGGGCATTGTCATTGGTGGCAATGATGATCCACTGATGGCATAATGACAACATCTTTCTCTCCCCAACTTTGCTAGGTATGAGGGAACAGGAAAAAAATATTCCCAATCACACACTATAAACTGTGAATCACTGGCACATATCACCAGAGATTGAAAACTGTATTGTTTTCTGAAAATGATGGCAACCCACTAAAAACAATTTAAATAAAATAACCAGGCCAAAAAGTATCATAATATTTAAATCTTCTTGTATTCAGAATTGCTACTTGGCCCATTTGGCAACTGGACCAGCATAAACTGCAACTGACTTCTGAAGGAGAAGAAACAACAATAAGTGTTGCCTTGGAGAGCTGCAAAACAAGTTCACATTTGAAGGCAGATTATACTGTGTGCATCTTGTTTAGTCCAAAAATTTAAGACCTAATTATTAGGCTGATGACGGGGCAAAATTGTAGTAATTTGCACTGATTCAAAGCTCTAAATATCCACTATAGAAATGTTTCCCACCAAATGCCAATCCTTTTTTTTGCAAAATTATATAAAATGGAACAGAAGTGTTCTGCTGTCATGGCACTGTTTCAATTTGAGAAGATGAACAAAATATTTCCTTTGTTCAATAACGAAAACTATAGGAAGAAATCTATCAACCATACACCATCATCTGATTTGTCAAAACCACACTAAAAGACAGACCAAGATTGTGATGACCATTTTCTTGTTGTCTAAGCAAAGAAATTTTCAAATTATGGCCAGTCAAATTTATTGAAACCAACAGTAATCCATGAGGAAAATGGCCAAGGATCTCAAGGTTAGTGAATCAATAAGTCCAGAAAGTAGTATAAAAAGAGTTCAAGCTCTATCTTTACAAATTCCAAAAAGACCACTTCCTAATGTTGCAATCTAAACAAAAATGGCTGGACACGCATTCTAATTTTGGATTAAAAAATTGCTCACAATTAAACCATCATTTCAACATATAAAATTACTGCAATTGATCCCCTGGGTGTCAGTCTCAGACATAAAAAAATTAATCTGGTAAATGCAATAAAAAGGTGTTTTTTGTTGATTGTTAGGCTGGCTGGCATCAGTGCTGATGGATGAGCCCTGGTTTTTCACCCTTGCAGCATAAAAATCGATGCCATAATCTACAAAATAAAAAAAAAGCAACAATCTGGAAACAAGACCGTGGCCCAAACAATGCAGGTGTGGTTATCCAAGAATTCTTCAAACGTCAGAGACAAAGACAAGTGGCCATTATCTAAATCCATTGGAGTTCGCTATTTGGGAGATTTTGGAGAAAAGCACTAGCTCAAAGCCTCACAGAAATGTCAAAATGTTCAAGCAATTGCTGTGCAAAGAATGTGGCAAAATCCCCCTGAAGAACACCTTCATAAAAATGTCAACAACTTTCCTCTCCATCTCCGGATTTGCATCAAAGTCAGAAGCAGATTCATTGAATGATTTTAATGCTATTGCAAACTAGAGAATCTGAGCTTTTCATTGATGTATAATACATCCATTCTAGTTTTTGCTTCTATGGAAAAAATAAATTTTTTTTAACAAAATTAAAAATGTACCCTAGTGATCAGATTAAAATTGGCATCATTTGGGGATTATAGCAGTGAGTGGCATACTCAACCAAGCAACATTGGTCTGCATAAACAGATGCCTACTGTTCTTCCTCAATGGTCAGATGCAGTTTGGGCCAGATTTATTAGTGACTGAGTGTTTTTTTTTTTTTTTACATCTGAAAAAAGAGCAAACTTTTATCTGATGCTACAGCTAAGTGGTGATAATAGATAGAACAAGATAACTGAGCAACTTAAGGCAAAAGTATATTAAAGAAATAATTTGCTAGATTCTGCAATAATCATTTTATTAAAAATTAAAATAAAATATTTAATCCATTTTTATTTTGTTTTATAAATGCTATCACTGACTTTCATTAAACATAATAGTGCAGCTGTAAATTTTTAGAAGAAAAACTAGGGTAAGACAACTCTGAGTCTTCTTTCTTAACTATTGTTTTCCAAAACTGAAGATACATTTTATAAACATATATAGTAACATGGCTGCTGCTAAAAAGCACTGCCATTCCTGCACCTTTGGGGCCTGGCTGGCACTTCTTTGTCTTCAATAAGATCTGAAGCACTGATACAAGAGGTTGATGCCTCCTAAGATCTGGACTGGAGCCTTTTTCCCACAAGTAAGAAGTATTAAAGCTGATCTAGGCTTCAGTTATCTAGAAAGAAGGCAGTCATTTATGTCAGGAAAATTTTGTTATACTATATGCTGCCACATAAAAGATTTCCATATTGACCTCTGATACTGAATGACATATCAGCAATTTAAAAGGAAAGTGTATTGCTTTTATTACTTTGCTTGTAAATGAGATTTTTGCCTGACAGTTTGATTCCAAAAATTAGAACGTGGTCTAGCATAAAGCAAAAGAGAAGCATTGGAATTGACTGTGGCTCTTGTTGTTTCCATGCACAATTTATTCTAATTAGAATAATACACTAGTAATAAAAAGCAAAATGAACCTTCTTTCCTACTTGGCAAAACTCATTTTCAAATTATTCACATGCATTTCAAAACATCAGTCATTTATTAACACTAAAGTTTTTTGAATGAATAAAGTAGTCTTTTGACTAATTGCAAATTGCTGGCATTGTATTTGATTTAGAGCTGTTTGTTAGCAACAGTAGATGAATTGAAAAAAATGCAAAATAAATGGGACATTTGCTTTTGATGGATTCAATGATGCAAATGCAAAAGTTTAAATGAATTTATTTTTTTTAACGTTTACTAAGCTTTTATACTGAAATGCCTTCTGTTCAAATTTATATACATTAACCCAGCTTTATGGCTGGTAGGTAAGTCCCTGTAGTTAGGTATAATTTATCACTCCAAGACTGTAATTTTATCTCTCATTTTTTAGCTTTCACAATTTTTTTTCTCTTTCTTTCTTAGCTTAACAGAAGTCCAGCAGTTAAGTCACTTGAGCATGAAAGAGAATCATTACCACTGCTTCTCAATGAACAGCAAATTTTGGCCACATGAGTTTCACTTCAGAGCCTACAACCACGTTGAACGAACATACATGATTTATCTCCAGACAGAAAATACTGAAACATTTACTGACTGATAAAACCATACATCCAAAGCACCATGAATGGGGAACGTTATGACCAATGAACTTCAAGACATATACATAATCAAAATAGTGGCTAGTGGACAGAAGTTACATAAATTATTTACAAAGGTACATTGTTGAAAATTTATTATTTTCTATGAAAATACACCTCATTCATGTATTCCCTGTGACTAGAACCCATGAACAGAGATTTTAGAAATGATCCTTGTTGTTGTTGTTTGTATCCATGTAAAGTTACCCTCTCTTCTTTCTCTTTTCTGAATGAGACAAACTTGAAGTAATAAGTGTAGTTATCTTGAATCTTAAATATATCATGAAGACCTGACAATCTGACTATACGCAGTAATGGATGAAACGTGTGAGGTCAGAGTAATTCATGTCATAGCTGATGTATTTAGATGGCCGATGAGAAATGGTTTGCTTTAACAACTTTTGACAGCCTTCACAAACTCTCTCCAAACAATAATCATCATCATCATCATCATCACCATCATCAATTCCATCACTTGTGAACATTTCCCAATATATATTATAGACTTTATTATTACCCTGATGAAATACTCTCAAAACCATTTAAGTTATGAGAATAACCATGAATGTTCAGAATCCTTGCATCCCAGAAGCACATTCTTTAGTATATACATAGTTCTTTGTCAAACTTCTAACATAGAAAGCTAAGCACTCTTTGTATAATTCATCATGTTTCATATGGTCATATTTTTTCACAACCTATTTTATTATTTACCAAGTGCATGAACCATAAATGCTTCATCATCAAGACACCATGATGGCATAAAATCAACATAATTTACTTTTATTAGTTTAGTTGAGTTGTTAAATGGCAGCAGGAAACTATCATGGCTTATGCAAGCGTAAAGCCTCCAGGGAAAGAAAAATATTTATCAGCACAATTTTTAAACTGATTTACACTATATCGCTATTAATTATATCTGACAGTAATTTATTGCAAGCATTAATAATTCTATTACCCCAAAAAATCCAAGATCTTTTTTTTTGTTAGCCAAACTTGTTGTTTCATTCCAGTATTAATGACTAAACAAGTTGGCCCTACCTAATATTAGCTGCTGGAAACAGCTGGAATCATATTGGGAAATTGACCCTCTTTTTTTGGATGTACAGTGATGCCTACAAAGACAGCAACTGTGATGTAAACTGTGGTCGTTCACTTTATTGCCAATCCTATGCTACCTGAAAGCCTAGCACTTCTGACCAGTGCAGGAAACCCTTACTAGAAATCAGTTTTTTTAAAAAATATGGAATAAATCCAAAAAAACCCAAATGAAAAGAACTTACACAGCCATCCTGTGGAGATAAATGATACCTTTCCAAACAGAGAGGTTGACCTGATGTGGCCTCCATGCACTCCATATCTAAGCAAGTATGGTAATTAACTGTAAAGCTGCTGAACGGAAGTTTTGGTGACAATGTCCTACAACTACACAGATTAACTAAAAACTGCTCTTTGTGCCATATTTGTAACTGTTAAGCCAGTCCACTGTAGAAGGGTCTCAGAGGAACATGCACCACATAATCCAATCATAACAACAAAGTGGACACAGGTCTGCTAAATACGCATTAAGTATGGATGGTTGCTAGAAAAGTCTGTGATCTTCATAGAGACAAATTTACTGGTATAATGGTCCTGGTGCAAAATACTGTGGAGGCCCCATCTTTAGCTTTGTACAAGTATTGTAGGATACAGTGGTGCGTGAAATGTTTCTTTAGACTAAAAGTAGACTATAATGTGCATGTACATATTTAGACAATTTTAACCCCTTGACCTTGCACATAAAAAAAATTTGCTTTTGAAAAATGTATGTAAAATTGGTTGGTTTGCTTGCATAAGCATATATTTTTTGTTTTTTAATATAACAAACAAAAGATGTCCACCCATCTGTCACTTTCATTGTACACTGATGTACATAAAAGGCTACTGTATCCCACTTGGCTTGTACAGCTGTACCATTTGCACTGTAATAAATCTGGCCCTGGATTGTCCATACACTCAAAACCCTTAATTATTTTGAAAATATCTATCAGGTCTCTCTCCTCATATTACTAATACCAAAGCTAGGTAAATCTAGTAATTTTATTTATTCAACATATTCTACCCTTAATTATTTTGAAAATATCTATCAGGTCTCTCTCCTCATATTACTAATACCAAAGCTAGGTAAATCTAATAATTTTATTTATTCAACATATTCTAAACACTGATGCTTTATGGTCAACATGAATGCATTGTTCCAGGTTTCTCTAATATATTTAGTCATCCAGTGTATTCTAATAATTTAAAACCCAGAACCATTATAATTGTTAAAGGAAAGCAAATATAACCCCCCCACAACAATGAAAAAAAGAAAAGTCTGTCAGTTTGACTTTTAGAATGGTCATAATTTCACTGCCCCATAGGGTATCAGATATTGATTGGCCTACCCAGACACCATCCGTAGCATTTTAGCAAGTCACCTAGCTTTCAGTCAGTCAGCATCCTTATAAATATTTTTAAAAAAACAAACAGAATAAAACACTTTCTTAGCATAAAATCATCCTGAATTTTGTGCTGACTCATTATTATATAACAAAAACAAAGGAAAAAACACTGATATCCGTCAATGTACTTCTGGAGTTTGGATTACGCCAGAGTCAACAGGTTTTATGGGCTGTTTGGGTGAGGGAATTCAGCAGCAAACTGAGTTGAGAGGATATACCACAGAATTAATCTGGTCCAAAATCCATGCACAACCACACAAGATTATCTTTAATCTTCTTATCTCCTGCATGTCAAGTTATTTCTATTTATGAATGTATTTGTTTCTGGTTACAATTTTAGGATCTAATAAAAATAAAAATAGGAAGTTGAAAGATTATATCCAACATCTTTGCTTATTATGACAAAACATCTACATCATTATTAAGGGTAGATAACATGTTAACTACAGTGTGTAAGAAATTATGAAACAGCTCCAAGTAGCAATAAGGATACACAGATCTCTACCATAATAATTGGCACAAAAAAATTGCATATAATTTAAACACCTGATCATTGTTACCGCTATAAAATGGGCCATTGATGTAGGCAGAATAATTTATCTATAAATGGTGATGTTGAAAGTACATGATATCTAGCCATGATATTATCATCTTTAAAAAGCTAAAACAACAACATTTTCAATGTTAATTCTAATAAAAATAAAGAATATTACTCAAGTGTTGTACTTCTACTGACATCAACAATAGTGTAATTTGTGCATGTGTCGCCATTGGACAAATATTCACATTACCACATGTACAAAATATGCTGTCCTGTGTTGTGATAGTTATGCTTTGTAGATGTCAATCAAACAGAGCAGGCATTTGGCAGTATAAAAAGAACAAGTACTTGGTGTACAGATGCATTTACTGGAATCTTTCAATGCTGACAAAATTCCAAGGTTATTTGATATCAAAACAAAAGCAATAAGATAAAACTATTCTGAGGTCGCTATCATCAGCAAAATGTGGTACTGATTTTAACAAAGTGGAAGAGTCAGAGACAAACCAAGATCGGGTTAACCACATGAGATGACAGCAATATCTAGTTAGACCAAAGAACTGTTTACATGCACTGGATTCCAGACCCCCACTGGTTTTTGTGTGGCACTGTTTCTGTCATCCAGGGATATAAACCAGCTTGGCTACAATGATGTTAATAGCAAAGGATTTGTCCTGAGATACAATGGATGACATTAATGTTCAGTGACAACTTCCATTTTCTGCTGCACTGGAACAATGGTCACCCAAGAGTTTACCACCACAAAAACAAACCAACACACATCCCCTTCCAGCCTGTAAATGTTACATTGACTGATTTGATGGAAAAGTATTATGGTATGGACAAAAGTGTCTTATATCTACAACATAAATCTTGTACACAATCATGAAAACCTGGAAGTAATTGGGTATGGAGATGGGGGTCCTATAGTACGAGGTTGGTCCCTTCATGCAGAACCATAATAGAGATTCTCCAACAAGGTAACTTATCACCAAACCTGCGGTGATCGGCAACAATCTCTTTAAATTAAATCAGCGGCATAAGTAAATCAATAAATTGCATAACCATCCCTCAATAGACTTGAAAGTAAACTGTGTGGATTTCTCAATGCAAGCATTTGGTAATAAGCAGATAATATAAGTATGTACAGTAATGATAGATAATGCACTTGTCTCACCTCTAAGTATTCAGCATTTGTGAACTTTAAACATATGACTATTATAGTAATGGAATCATGTTCAGGAAAAATTGTCAAGATTGGATATTTCAGATATATTCTGTGAAACAAGAGTCAGAGCAATGGTAATTCCTATACCAAAGTAATTCAAAACAAATGATTTCAAAAAATGTCATACTTTAGCAAAACTGTGACTAAATAAGATTTCTTTGTATCATGGACAGCACTTCACAAATGTTACTTTTTATCTCAAAGGCAAGACCAACTCTTTGTAGTAATAGTCTTTCTTCTGAATAAAAATTAATTTTTTTAAAAAAAAAATGCATTATATTCATACAAAGCTAAAGGCAAGAAAAAAGGTTACACCTAGTAAAACTATAAATAACAAGAAGTTTCAATTATTCCAACATTAGTCAGAGATTTTATTTTGAATGGAAACATCAATAAATCTAAACTAAAGACAAGACAGTCTGAAATATACCTAATCCTATAGAACTTTTACACAAATTTCCTCCTGAGCAATATCAAAGGACTTCATTTACTTCTGGAATTCCTATTAGCGGAATAAGTTTTCATTTTCAGTTTGAAATATTTGTCCGTTTACTTTTGAAAGATTAAATATGATTGGAGGCCATAGAAAGTTACTTGTTTTATTTTGTACGAGAGAACTTTCACCAAATGTATCAAGTCAGCAAAAAAAAAAAAAAAAAGTTCATATTTAAAAAAAAAAATTGAGTATTTTTCACATTCAGAATGCTGAAGAAGAATGGTGTTTTAGATGCTTAATTTTGTCGCTTATGACAAAATCTTTGTGTAGGAATCTCCATGAGCCATACACATGAGGTACAATCAGTGAATGATGCAGGTTATTCTGCTAGATGGGGCCAAATCACGAACATCTAAAATAAACTTTGGGGCTCCCAATGCAAACAGACCAAGCAGGTAAATTTCACTAGAAGATACCATCTCTGGAATGTGTAGCATTTGTAACTCAACACAGCTCCTACCAAATTTTCCTAAGCCCACTACCTGGTGTGTTTACCTGTTAAGTATCAGTGCAGATAGAAGTGCCCTCTGATGAGTCTATTTATCGAGTAATTGATGGCTGAGTGATATCACATCTCTTTGCACACTGCCTTATAGTGAAATCTACTCTTTGATATTTTTTCCTAGAATTGATAGACTTTATGATTAATGTCCAATGCTGTTGCTTCTGTCAAAAACTACTGTACCACTCCAACATTGATGCTAAGCAAATTTCTGAGCAGTCAACCTGTGAGGGCCACAAAGAATCCATCCACCCCACTTTTTTAAAAACTAAAACCTCTTTTGTTATACAGCAGTATCAGGTAATACACCTGTCATCCTTGTACTGATCATCAGTCACTTACCTGTAACAGCATTTTCATTTAAATGTTGCACCTATTGTATACCTTTAAATGTATATCTTAATCTGGTAACCTAAAGTTACTCAAAATATGTAAAATGAAATGTTAAGAAAAAAATCATTTATAATCATCAATTTTTGGCAAGGACTGAGATCATCTGGACAGTGGTATCGGAAAACAGTTATAATAATATTTTTCGTGTATAAATAGGAAATCTATGGTGGACATAAATCCAACTGATAACAAATGGCATCTTTGAAAATTACAAATTCAAAAATTACTGAGAGCTCAAAGTACAGCATGATTTTCTAAATGTGTTTCAATACCGAATCACATAGAGGGGTTTTACCTTAGAAAAATGTTGAAGTACTTAATATTACTGGGTGTTTCAAAAAACATTATTTTAAAAAATAAAAATTCATGCACTTGGGGTGACAGTAGACCACTGGACTACAATGTTTGAGAGCCTGAGTCTGAATCCTGGTCAGTCTGATATACCGCTTCCTAACAGGTTTCTTCATGCTTTTTTTTTTTCATCAACCAATCATGTGAGCCTCCAGACACTTCCCATATCTAAAAAAAATGGTTCTAGTGGAGACTTTCTGTAGCAGACAAGTGGCTAACCTCCACACACTGTTCTCCTCTGCTTGGTTTCTTCTGGTGGGTGCCTTATGCACCAATGTTAGCATGCTTCAGGTTGAAGTAGTATGCACTATAAATTCATATTAAAATAGCAGTCAGGAGTAATGATAAGCCAAGGAACAGTGTTCAAGCAGCTGTTGGATGGGCAAATTATTTCGGTGGTTTGCACAATCTGATTTGAACAGGTAGAGAAGAGAAAGAGAGCTTTATGAGGTAAGTTTTTGCTTAGTTAACAAATACAATTTTTCTACTGTCAGTGCTATATTTAAAAAATGCCAACAAATGCTCTTCTTCCTAAAAAACAATTTGAATACACCAAGTTACATACAATGAAATTAATCACTATAGTGTACACATCTGCCAATATAATTAAATGATGACATCACATAGGTGTATAAAATCTTTTTGTAAAAGTTACCTTTCAGGTAAGTACTGGCACCATACAAAGAATGTATACATGTATAAAAGAAAAATACAGCTATAATATAAAGTAGATATCAAACGTTTTCTTTTTGGGATAATTGAGTTGGTTATTTTAAAATTTATTTGTATTTTTAAATTTTTTCTTTAGTGTACTGACAAATTTAAATAAAAGTAAAATGACTCATGGCTCTTGCCTCTTTCTTTCCACCTTCTCTCTCTTCTCCATCCCACTCTTCTGGTTTTCCTGTGCCCTACAGTGGAAGAGGATTTAGTGAAGCAATTGGGAAGGAATTGCCTTTGGGGGGGGATCATAATGTAATGTGCTGCTGGGTTGATAAGTTCCCTTCAACACTGGCTATAATCACAAAGTTTGCATCAGATAACTCCACCTGTATTACGAATGAGTAACAGGTGGTGTGAGAAACAAGATTCAGTCACTTGGCTCCATAATTCACTATGAGATAAATTCAAAAGATGGCAATACAGAATTGAACTTCTTTCAACTCTCAAAAAGAAAAGTAAAAAAAAAAAAATACATGTCCAGTAACAAGTGACTGTAAATATAAAAACTCCCAGAAACAATCAATGCAATGTATGTCAACTTCTGTGAGGTCTTTCAGCAAGTGAGTATATAAAAGAATAATAATGGCAACACTAAGACCAAGCCATCCTTTTGGTAGTAAAAAATGCCACGAAAACTTTCCAGAAAAGTTGCAATAGTGTTATTAAAGAAAAAGATTTTCAAAAGAATGTACTTCTGACAAAGTTCATTGTCAGCCATTGTGTCTATAAAAAGTTATTGCCAGATTAAGATTAATTTTTTTTAATTTTATGACAGTTTGTCTCCTTTTGAACCATTTATTCAATACTAATGAATGTTCTAGAGGCCAGGACATGTTCAGCTTTCTGATTTCTCTTTAATTTTTCAAGGTATAAAAAAATTAAGAAAAAAATTTATGGATGATTTTACATAATATTTGTGTGCTAATCTTCAAAAAAATAGCTCTATGTAAAAGGAACGAAAAACAAATACAAGGCTAAAACCAAAAAAATCCACATAAATGAAATAATTAAATACAAAATTAAAATAGAAGTTACTATACAATTATAGTCATGTGAAATAACCTGTTTGTTTGTCAATGATCAAAATAGAGAATTGTTGTAAATAAGGGCAAATGTGCATGCCATCTAATTCAAAATATCACTGGTAGATGGAATCAATGGTTCACATTTATCTGCAGTGTTCTGCTAACAAGGGTTTCAGCAAGAATAAAAACTAATCATAACAGTTTGCTAGGTAAGAAACCCCACCTGCTTGTACCAGAGTGGACAAAAAGTCTCATTCACATGATCAGCAGAGATCAACAAATGTGGAGTTCTCTTGAAAAACTCAGTATAGTGAAAGTGACATAAAAACCAAGTTTGCTTAAGCTGAGAGCATGTGACATATCTCATGTTCTTGCTAATTTTCAAACAAGCCAAATAACACACTATGCCCTGACCAGTACATACATATTCAAGACATCTAGGTGGGTAATCTGTTCTTGTTTGTTTGCTGTCAAGTGGGAAATTTCATATTTCATACAACCCTAAGACCAAGTCTATCTTTTAGCTAGAATTTCAAAAACTCTTGGTACACTGTCTTTTATATCTACTAACACCTAGAATTCCATACAATCTAACCTCGACAATGTCATCCAGTTCACTCTCAGCTAATCAAGGCATGATTTTATCAACAAATTATCTCAGTTTATAATTAAGAAAACAACATCACAATGCAATCAGTGCTATAAGAGCTGACCGACTCCAATATAACTTGGCACTCTTCCTGCCTAGAGTTAGACTTGGACATGATCCTAATTACTGTAGCCAAGTTTGTGCACTATTTATGTATCCAATTATCATTACTTTCTGCTGATCTTTTGCCATCTGTAGGTGTTGGATATCAAATAATTCATCAATTTAGGGAAAAAGGTATAACCAAAGTAGACCAACATCCTGGGGCATCCTGCAACTGTCCTACCAAGCACAGAACAGGCAATTTTTCAATGACTTCCATCAAGTCCGTTTAGCTGTTGTAGCACCAACATCAAAAGTCAGCATACTGTTGACACACCCATTCAGGAGCCATTGCGCAAAGACCATTGCCTAGACCAATGCAACATGTGTACTGGCAGTTCCAAGTCTTCATAGGTATTATGACTGACCGAAAGACTTTTGACCCTATGTTTACAACCAACTGTCAAAATGGCAGATTTGGAAGATAAGCAGGTATTTGGTATAAGGATAAAGCAAATCTTGCATTCATTGAGAGATATCTAAATTCTGCCAGTTGCATATCCAATTTCCAAAATACTCCCCCTGCCTGTAGTTTATCCTCAACTCTAATCACTGTATTCTGCCGGAATACAGAGTAACATGCCATATATAATATCCAGAACTCTACAACTTAGAAAATGCAGAATGGACTATCACATCTACTTAGAAACCACAGAATAAACTGCAATTGCTTCCCCAAGCCCACCTCATGGCCCAGATATGAACTCAAATGCCCAAAACCAGCTTTGAAAAAGCAATTAAAAAAATAACTACAAACTTTGTGGGGAAAACTTGGACTAGTCGCCACTGATAATCTAACAGGTGAAAAAAAAAATTATAAGTCATTATTAATAAACAAGAACAACAAGAAAGCATGAATGCAAAAAATTATATATGACAGTAAAAAAAAAGTTTAAATACACAAGAAAAAAAATACTTTTTTAAATTTGTTTTATTAAATCAAAAGAATTTCTTTTTGAATTTTAATAGATTTTTTTTAAAAGTAACTTTATTTTTAAAACTTCAATAACGGGAAGAGCTAAAACCTTATTTCAAATGTTGTCTTATATAGGTTTCCAATTTCTATCATCTTTGTATTTTCTGATAATAAAGTAGTTTTATTTATAAATAATTTTCTTTTCCTCTTCGTGAAAAAGATTTTTTTCTTCCTTTTCCTGGAGATTTTAGTAAGAAAAATAATTCTGGCAGCTGTTTTGGGGTGTTTCTTTATGATAAAGATAAATAAAGCTGATACCCCCTCATCTGCTATCTTTATTTTATAAGCTTTAAAAGCCTATATCCAAAATTTCTTGGCTAAATACCATTTTCTTTTTTCTTTTGTCCTATACTTGTAGAAGAGATAGATCTACTTTTAATCATCAGAATATCTAACAAATTCTCTTGATAATTAACCAGTGCTTCTTCAGACAAAATGCACATTAATAAACACCAGATGACAGTCCAATTCCAACTAGTAATAGAACAAGGATAAGACAGAGCAAACATGCCAGGTTGTATCAGACTGGCAGAATTTATCATTGCTAGGAGTATATGGGGAGCTGATTGTCAGTTTGTGTCACAATCACTTTACTATATCCGGATCACTCAGGGCACAACTGACCTTGCTCTCTCAAGAACAAATTCTAGAATTCTATGTAGTGGCAGAGAAAACCGCAATTGTCATTAAGCACTTGCTGTGAACACTTAGAATGGTTAATTCTCAATAACAATTTTCAGAGCTAGTTGATTGTAAGTACTTCTTGCCTGGCAAACTATCATTTCTCATTAATTTCTGCATTAGTTTATATGAACACAAAGCTGAAGGGGTCCCCTTTAAATATTTTTCTGTGGAATATTTGACAGTCCGAGTCTTCTTAATTGATCTGATCCAGCCTAGAATGACAACAGCTGAATGGTCTAAGCAAGAAAAAAATATTAAAAGTCAACATTCTAAAAGAATAGGAATTAGCAATTCTACTATAGAACTATTTGTTTTTGTTTCTTTCATGTGCTTCTGCTTAAAACCTAAGCTAACGTAACACACACTCAAAGCCATGAGAATGGATAGTAATGTAGTAATGACATGTAAAGTCAGGAATTTTCTTACCATTATTATCACTTTCTGAATGGATATTGCTGTATCAAGAGACTTACTACAATATGGATGTTTAAAGATTTCTTTTATATTTTAAGGTGATCCAAAGTTTACCATGATAAAAAAACAGCACCCAACTTAACCAAGTTTAACCCTGATTTATAAGACCTTATTTCTAACAGGATCTCTCCCACCATATTTTCTGAAATGATTCATTATATAAACTACAGGCATAAAATCAACCCACTGCTCTATTCCACCTCTCTGTAATCCAAATTAAAAATAAATAAAAAGACTAATTACTAACAAATTCCCTTTAAAGAGAAAGAAATTATTTTAAATTATGGTTCTTTTCAGATTAAGTATTAAGTATTATTAAGCTACATGAGTAAACTAAACCCTATTGAGTATGTGTTTGTATAAGAGTGAAAAATAAAAGTAAAATTATACACTAATATACTAGGGCCATTTTTTTCAAATGAAAGCTACCTGAAATAGTATCACCATAACAGTATCCAGTTGTCTTTCATAAGAATGTCCCCAGTACAAAGATTTTAAAAACAAAAATTTTGCCTGTAAATTCTGAAATTTTACTTCTGGTAGTAAGCTAACATATGTTAAATAAATAGCATGCAATTAGATAGTCTAATTATAAAGCATAGCAGTTTTCTGAATCAGTACTGATACATTTTTAACTTGTCAAATGCCCTTTCTATTTTCACTATGCAAAATTCGACAGTTCAACAGATGCAAACAAGGTAGAAAATCAAAGGTGTCAGAATTCTAGATAAAGCAGATTTGATGCAGCAAGTGCTTCTTAGTTTGCGCTAGTAGATATTTTCTTGGCTATCAAGCAGCAAGTAAACAGAACTCACTCATTTTGATTTTGAATTTCCAAGCATGGCCAGCTGAAAGGAGTGGGAAGGGTTGATAAACTTTAACTGCGAAGCTTAATGCTTCCAAATGGCAATCCGGCCATCATGTGCTAGAGTCAACAGCGGAGCTTACGGGCAGTAATTAGTTGATAATTAACTTTGACAAACAAATAAAAACAGTAAAGTAGTTGTTTGTCTTATAAAAACCAACCTAAAGCATAATTTTATTATGTATGCTTTTCAAAGAATGATATGACATCAACACACATACTGCACTCATGTGATTAATGGTTTAAAGTGTTGCCAATGTAAGCATGCATTTAAAGTCATGTTTCAGCTAGTATGCACCATTTCCATGCATTTAAAACATTATAGATGACAAATGAATTATATGCTCACTCTACATATATTGTTTTAGCATTTAATGAAGCAATGTATCTTTAAAGAGTTTGACATAATAATAAAAGATTTTATTGGTGATTTTTCATGAAATAATGTAAACCTCACAAAGTTACCAATTTCACCAATGTTGGTGTAGCATCTCTGCTTCCAGACCAACTTTTTTTTTCTCTCCTTTTCAGAGTTTTGACTATAAAAAAAAAATTAAGAAAGGCAAACAGCCTAAACCATAAGCCAGAGGCAGATGGAGAAGAGGAAGGAGGTTGACTTATGAGCAAAGACGACACACATAAATTGGCCATAAAAACAAGGTGTTCTATCATTACAATAAAACCTCGATCTACCCCTTAAATGGACTTTGGAAGCAATTGACGCTGTTTGATCCCCCGGACAAGAGTCCACGTTTAGCTGTGCAAAAATTTTTTGCTTGGGCGCCTTTTGTGCATGCATTTGTAAACGTCCAGGTTTAACAGATTCCCACCATTAACGGACTCCCCTTTCTCTCTATTAGTCCATTAAATTGAAGTTTTGCTGTAATTTGTGTGTGTGTCTGCTTTGTAAGTAAGTTAAATGAAATTAACAGCCAAAAAGAAAGAGTTTCTAACACTGATCCAGAGAAATTGTAATAATATATCAGTAATAACTTCTTTCTATCACCATTTTAGTACTATAGTAGTAAAAAAAAAAGAAAGAAATGAAACATCATTCAAGTTATCTTTCCCTGACACCATTATCCAAGGTTAATCCTGAGAACTATTTTCTCACCTGTATTATCAGCAATTTTGCAGTAGGGCGTTTCTATTTTTTTTTTTTTTTGACTGTTCATGCAGCTTATTATCCAGAAGTTACCTGTTTGATGTTAACTTTTCAAATATCGTAATTTGACCCAAAATTGTAGTCAAATGAAAAAAAATTAGAAGTTACTTTCTGGGATATGTCATTCTTTGAATAGACCTGCTCAGGATCTTTGATGCATTCACTCTGTCCACATGACTTAATTATCTCATTGCCTGTTAATGGAGACTTTTCTAGTTTACTACGCTTAAATGATTTTCAGTGCTCTTGTATTTTCATTTTGGTGAGTAATAAATTTAAAACAATCTATCACTATCTTATCTTTACTCAGTTGGTAACAATAATAGTTCTTTTTGATTAAATTTGACAGTGGTTTTAACTTGCTGTATGAAAATTTTGAGTCCTGTTTCGATATTAGTTATAGTGACTACCACTGTTAAAAACAACAATAACAATAATAATAATGCCTTTGTCTTGCTTAAACATTATATTTTAATAACAACACTCCATCTGAGTGACTGCTGGGTCATGCTTTAAAGATTTTATAAAAGTAGTAAAAAAATTAACATTATGTACACAATAGGATGGTACAATATCCAATGGCCTGCTAAAGTCTAGGGCTAAATGTTTTTTTCCAGGAAGGGCCAACACAGTTGTTCTACTAACTTCCTTACATGGTTTCTTCTTGCTCTTCTTTACCAGCCAGCCCCATGGGTTTCCTCCCACATCTAAAACACAAAGCATTCTAGTAAGGATCCCTGTTTAAGTTGGAAATACTTGACCCCACATGCCACAGAATTGGCAGTACTTCTTATTAGACAACCATGGCACTATCTATCCCGCCACCCATCATCAGAGTTTTCTCCCTTGTAAACTTTGTCATATGAAGGAAAAAAAAAAAAACTACATAAAATATTTTAATGCAAAATTCATACATATGATAAATAACAAGGGTAGCAAAGGAGGAATACTTCTTATTAGTATGTGCACCAACAATGGATATGTGCAAATACACGCTCAGTGACATGATATGTATGCTTGGTTCATAGACAGCAATGCTCTCACATCTACAGCTGCCCTGTAGTCATTTTTAATTAAAATTGGCAGCTCACATAATAGAAACAAGCAACTAATATAGCATTTATTAGCTTCATTGTTTCAACATCTGTACACTTTTTTGTCACCATTTTAAAAAATGCTCATCTGGTTGGTTGATACTTATCAAAAGTAAAAACAAACCATATTGTAATTCTCACACCTCGCTTATAATCTGATGTGGCTAATTCCATCAGTTGTACATTAAAAAAAGTAGTTATGAAAATTTCTTACTTGTACTAGCAGACTAAAAAAGGAAACCCAATGTTTTTACAATATGTTGTTCTAGATGTGTAATCCCATAAGGTGCTGCAATGGCCAAATTGGAAAGTGTTAGAGTGTAAATGTACAATAACCAATAATAATGAAACTTGTCCTGAAGTAAGGATGATAGTAACCCTACCTGTCCAAAGTTTACAAAGACCTACCATTATGTATACAATGGGAGTATGATTGTGTGTCTGAATGACATTAATGAAAACATCCTCATGATCATCAGCAGCCACCAGTTTCTCATGTTGCAACCATATGTATACAGAAGAGCATTTTCCTTGAGAGATACATCACCACTTCTGAGATTGCCACCATAATGTGCAACAGAAGTGGTTCTCTAGAAACAAAGGTGATCGGTATTCATTTAAAGTTCAGTAACCAAGATACCTGGATATCTGAACTTTGATCTGAAGCATAAACATCATTTAAGTGCTATTATCTTTTTTTAAGAGTGATCTCAAGCACATTCACAAAGACCGATCACTTTTGAAATTTACAAGAAATGAATTCAATGCTTACATCTCTTACACTCTATGAAGATATTACACAGGCCAAACAAGAACAATCTGAGCTTAAGATAAGTCAACTTGCATTTTGTAGTCAAGAAAAATGGTAATCTAGAGTAGCAATTAAACAAATGGTTCTTTTGATTGCCAAAAGTAATCTTTGAAAAAGGGTCCTCCTTAAAACCTAAGCTATCAATGTTGCTATCATATCAAACCATTGCCCTTAGTACTAGATTCTGTTGTGTCAAACTTTGTCTATCCTTGGTGAAAAGATAACTAAATGATGAACTCATGTTAGAGCACATCTGTGGTATCATTCAACAACTATCCAGAACTAAACAATATATTTATTCCTTGTATAAAATTAATATTATATTAAGCTAGATTTGTCTGATTGAAGTTCAGTTCTGACAATGCCAGTCTGAGAATACTCCTGATTTCATTATATAATTATGCAATCATCAGAGTAAAAACAAGCATTCTGTAAACTTGGGAGCAAAACGATGATATGGTAAACATCTTGGCTAGGAAAACTATTTTACATATTATTTGTAAAATAATTTTCTCTATTGGAGATACCAAACTGCCATAGGGTGATTCTATGTACAGAAAAACAGGAGACACTTAATCACTAAGATTATTGGTATGAACACTTTTCAGTTTCCTTAGCTTCATATTCTGTCTATTACAAGGTCTGAAAAATCACACCAATTAGCAAATATAGTTTCTGATAGCTAGATTTTTAAAAGTGAAAAAAAAATGATAACTGAATCAATCAGGTTTCTAGCTGGTAGCTAAAGAAGAAATTTCAAAACTCCTGGGAAATTAGCTAACTGGCTGTTAAGTAGTGCAATGACTGCAAAATCTAGCAGGATACCTTTGATGCTAACCAAAGATGACATGATAAAAAAGCATTCTTCATTACATGTTAACTATTTCTGACAGATTAAAGTAGTGTATTTGTTTACCAGATAACAACATGACCAATCATCTTCAGTGGAAGCAAGCTGACAAAGACAGCACAATCAGTTTGGAGCAGGGTAAATGTAGCAGAAATTAGATTACAGGGGGTAATTATTTTCTTGGAAATACCAGTTTGAGAGCTAATCCCTGACTGAATAATTACATGCCAGACTAATTGTGACAAATATTTACTAAATCGTTTTTCGTGCTTGGAACTTGTTTTAGCTATCAATGCAAAGAAATGGCTAGACTAGCAGAGAATAACAATGAAGAAATATAAGGAAAGGAAAAATCTTGATTAAAATTCAAATCTTCAAAATTTTGATGAAATATTAAATTAAAAGCTTATTATCTTGCTTCTTTCCTTTTTAAAGTTTCAGTATTAATAGGTTATTTAAAAAAAAATCAAATTATGAAAAACATTTTAAAATCTAATACGTGAAATGTAGAATGGGAAAAACCATCTCAAAAGCTTTGAAAAAACAGAGGCAGCCTGTGGTCCACTGTAACAGGCTGCTGGACTCTCATGATTCAAGGCCAGCATTCATCTGGCTACTGCTTTGGCTTGGTTTCTTCTCACACCTTTTCACCAGCCAGCTGTGAGTAAAAATGCAGAGTTCTGGCAGAGATTATCTGGGGTGCATGTGGTAGGGATTTCTGTGGGCAACTCTGGACTGCCTTGCATCTTGACCACTGCTCAAGAGCCTTTAACCATCTCAGGTAATTTGCTCAGTCACCAAGGTTAATATGACAATACACCTTTCTTTTCTACTTCTTGCAACCTTAGACCTCAACAGTCACAAAAATGGATCATCAAGGATAAAAAGAACATAATTTTGCTCAAATTATAATCAGTCTTATCAGAGTAATAAAAATAAAATGCAAATTATTGTTACTTTAATGAAGTTTATTTGAGGGTGATGAGGCTGAAGATGATGGCTTCTGTTTGTTTTTTTTTTAGTTGGGTAAAATAATTCAAATTATAATTATGCTGCACTGAAAAATTCTTAAGAATTCATCTAGTTAAAAATGCATAATAATAAAAAAATAGCTTTATTACCACTAAATTTTGTTTCTCTGTCACCGATTTACTTTTTTTTTCCTACCACTATCACAATAAACGAACTGAAAGTTCATCACTTCAAAGTGCATTTTTAATATTACCTTAGTAAAGTTGTCTCCCTTGATATGACAGTAAACAGGTGATGTCATTTTAAAAGAGGGGGGACAGACTGTTAATGATCATGAATATCAATTACCATTTTTTTTTAGTAAAGCTAGAAAGATGGAGAAGACAACTGCTACCAGTGATTTACCAGGATATTGCTTTTTTGACTCACCACTGCTGATTGGTCCACTATTTACAGGGATTTTATGGGGCCGATGGGTTGACCCTGTTGTCTTTTTAATTTACTAGCTTTGGGCCAACAGATCAGCCCTATCATCTCCAGAGAGTTAAGGGAAGACATCTAATTTTAAAAACTGAAAATATCACAGTGGCCAGGGTATCCCCCTGGGCCATCTCAGAACACTGTACCACATGAGTAAGTTTTGTCACCAACTGGCCATCATCACCACTTGATTTACAAAAGAACAACAAATGGCCTAAGAAAAATCTATTTAAACACCTGCAATATGTCCCCCATTTGTCTGCAACACCTGGCAAGAGAGCCAAGCAAGCATAATCCATTTTGCATTGAAATGTGATTTTTCCCACTGTTGGAAAATTGCTCAACATTAACAATGTACTCTGATTTTACTCTACTCATTCCACTCTATGGCTGCCCTTTTTTATTTTTCACTCTCTACCCACTCAAATCAAGTATGGATAATTTGATACAGACGTAGTTCCCATAGAACAGTGTGCATGCTTACAGCCTCTTATATGGCTCCAGAGAGCGAATAAAATTTGTATGTAATCTTTTTGCTTAACTACACTTTTTGGGTTTCATTTTCTTGCAAATTACTTGGCATTCTGACAGCCCCAGAGGAAATGGAATAACAAGGTACAGAAGTTATGGAGCAATGAAAAGTTTCTTCTGCTTGTTGGTGGAAATTAAGATAATTTCATTCCAAGAAAAAAAAATTTTTTTTTTTTAAATTTATTCAAAAGACTCAAACAGCAATGATAATAAATAAAACAGATAAATAAAAACAAGATTATTTTTAAAGGTAAATTTTAAAATATAGACAGTGAGAAAATGAGATGGCATCGTGGACTAGCTAGATCAAAGTAACTGCACAATTTGCTATATGGGAGCACTCCACAAGTACCTGGACATTACCCAAAGAAAACCTGAACCAAAAAGAAACCATGACTAGGAGGTACACTAAACCGAGCTAATCCTGTGATTCAAACTGGCTTCATTTCATTGACTCTAATTTTTTAGCTTAGTAGATAATGATCAAGGATGTAGTTTGCACAGCATTTCATAACCACTATAGCTTAGCTCTTTGAGTAGTATGGAAATATTGCATAAAGAGTTAAAACTAAGTGCTGAAGACAAATACTAGATAAATGATCATCTAGCTGATTCTTTTTTAAAAAATTTAATTTGGTCACCAGAGCTAGTTAGATTACTATGTTCTAGTAAATAGGAACTCACACACAGGCAGACACACAACTAACTCCCTCTTTTCCTCTATTCTGCAGATGTTTCCTGCTCAACAATACACAATTAATCATGTACAACATCCTTATAGTCTGAAAATGCTATAAAACACAGTAATATATATTTCTCCTCTTCTCAAGATTGCTATATGATTTATTCAAAATAAACAGTATTTGCTTTTTTAAAAAACTTATACCAATTTTTATGGCTTCGCTGACCCAGAATTTTTATTTTTGTCATATTACATCCACTTGCCACATTGGCAAAAAGCTCTGTACTTTTATTATTTGTTGTTTTATTTTAATCACTAATACAGCTATCTGAAATATAAGTAAACTATTTGAAATATAAGTAAAATTACAGAAGGCTTCATATTTTGATTTCCTTGCTCATTTTGTTTATAATTATTTTTTTCCTTTAAAAATGGCGTTAAGAAAATATCAGGAATTTTAAGTAAATCTAAGAAAAGAATTAATCATATCTCTTATAGCACTATACCAACTACTATATTTTTCCTAAGATGACATCCCTAAGTGGCAATTAATTACTATAGCATTAAATTAACTAGCCAACTTACACTACCTAGCTGTCCAAAGTGGACATGCTGAAGATGATCCTCCACTCCACACTGCTGCCTGCAGGCTACAGGTAGACAGCCTTTAGGAGCCAGACACTGGTTGAGAGTGGCAGACAAATAGCAGGAGTAACTGCTGATAACTTGACACAGTAATTGGCTACATAAATTTTGCTTCGCTGACTCTTAATGCCAGGTGAAAGGGATAAAGGTTTCAATGGTGGCTCCATAGTTCTCTCTCCACCTAGTGACCGTGGTCACAAGACCAGAATCTGACAGGTAGGCACCATGTTATCTCTATAGTAAAGATGCTTATCTAGTTCAGTTGCCATTAATTTCAAAGATTTTACCAAATGTATGAAAGACAGGTTTTTTTTACCTGTGCTTTTCATTTTTAGTATTTCCAACATTCCTGAAATATTCTAAATTAAAAGTAAAACATGCTGAACATTCAATCATTATACAGAAGGCTTCAAGCCAGTCACATGGCACACAGTATCTTGGCCAGATATAATCACCAAGAATTAAGGAACAATAACTAAAAAACAAAGCACTCTCCTTTTTTTAAAAAATCTTTTCATTTAACATTAAAATCCCATGCTCTCACTTAAATTCTATGAAACAATATTTTTCATATATGATATATTACTTGGTGCTCTTGCTATCTTTCTATAGTAAATGGAGATAGAGAGACACATTTCTCATTAAATTATACCACTATTACCAAGGCAAAGCACTTCATATTTCACAGTATGTTACTACTACATAAGAAAGAGTAAAGAAACACTAAGTATGTAATATACCAATAACCACACTTGATCTTTTATTAATTAATTTCCGTTTTTTTTAATTTGATTAAGAGAAATGCATTCTCTGACTAGGGACCAGCATATATGTAAATGGTAGATAGTTTTATAATAAGTTCTCCTCCAAATACTTAAGAACCAACTATCTCAGTGTATTGTAAGTTTTAACCCTCTGGAGACAATAGGGCCAATCTATTAGCTCAAAGCTAGTAGCACAAAAGACGATAGATCCAATCTGTCAGTCTCATAAAAGACCCTGCTGAATGGTTCCCTATAAATAGTGCAAACCAATCAACAATGCTCTTTCAATAAAGCAACATCCTGGTAAACCAATGGTAGCAATCAGTTTCTCTATCCATCTTTCTAGCTAGAAACTTCCAAAAGTGTCTATCTCCAAAGGGTTAAATTATTAGTTTCAAAATGATACATCATGTTTATGAATTCAGTTCTTTACCGGGTTACATGACATAAATTCATTTGGACCTGAAATCTAAAATCTGGCCCTTCAGACTTATGAACCATACATATTTGTCTCTATATTTACTCTGGTGGCCCAACATTATTGTCCTTGTGTTTTTAGACTAAATATTAAAGATTTGTTTTGTGTTATAGTGCAAAAGTAAATTTTTTACCTAATAAAACCAATTAAGCTCTGTTTTGATACAATACTCAAAGAGCTCTGTGCTAAACAGATATCCTCAAGGTGGTGATTTCCTGTAGAGACACAGATGGAATGTAAAGCGGCAAACTTCAATAGATCTGCATCTTGGAATGTTTTTCTGGCTAAAGAATTTTTTTTTAACAAAAGAAATACCTGAATGATAACTTTGAAACAAAAAGTAAGAGGAATCCAAATAAAATTTTGGCACAAATGAATTACAGATTTGTAACAATGTTTAACTTATTCTTGAAATAAGAGGATGTGAAAATGACAGAATTTTTACTTCAATTATTTCATATCTGACAAGAAAAGTAACAAATGGAAATCAGCAAATTAAGAGAAGAAAGACATCAGTACAGGTTTTTGTTATTATTTTTTAAGGCAACATCCCAAGGTAAAAATCAAAAGTTGCACAGCAATAAGCCAAGTCCATCCAAAAGTTATGCATGGACCAACAAAGAGCTTATAATCAGAGGTGTAGCAGGAGGGGTGGCGGGCCTGTCTCCCCCAGGCACAGGTCTGAGGGGGTGCAAAATTTCCTCTGGCCTATAAATTGTGTCATATAATAACTAGCCACCTCTGCCCGTGAAATTTCCACAGTAATTGCAAAATTATGGAAACACATCGATGCAGTCTGCTGGAGTAAGGGACATAACTGTTACAAAATCATGTTTGTAATCCAGGGAATTTAAATGCAGATTATAGAATCTGGGTACCTAGATGGATTTCAACATAAAGAAGGTCTATTTGATACCAAAGATGGGTGTTCTATGACTGCATTTTGGTTTAAATGACGCCTTCTGAATGGACAAGAGGTTAATCGATCCTGGTTGGTATATTCACCTCTACATAAAGCAGCATACTGCTTATGTTGTTTTCTTTTTTCATCTACATGCATGACATCCGAGAGTCGGTCTGCTTTCAAAACACAGGGTGGATTCTCTAAGTGGAAAAAAATTGAAAAGTTAAATGCCCATGAAAATAGCGACATTCATCATGAGTCATTTGCTGCTTGGAAAGAAACTGAGCGCCAAATTCGTTTTCAAAGTGGCATTGATGAAGAGCTGC
Organism: Nautilus pompilius; assembly: GCA_018389105.1. Taxonomy (NCBI): domain Eukaryota; kingdom Metazoa; phylum Mollusca; class Cephalopoda; order Nautilida; family Nautilidae; genus Nautilus; species Nautilus pompilius. The sequence goes on along the minus strand of JACATO010000946.1, from coordinate 142,593 downwards.
AAAGGCAAATTCAGCAAGAAAAAAATAAATGGAGAGAACTAACTGCGACAGTTGCTAGATTGTACACAACATTTAGCTTCTCAGTCTTGCATTTCATGGTCATACTGAGGGCATAACCTCAAATGAACACCCTGGAAATTTCCTGTCCTTTTTGCAGTTATTAGCAAAGTATGATCCAGTAATGAAAGAGCATTTAGAGCGTGTTAAAAACCAGCAAACCTCAACATCTTATCTTTCTCCTGAAATCCAAAATGAGCTTATAAATCTCATGGCTTTACATGTGCAAAATTATTATTTGTCAGTAATTCACAGAAACAAATACTATGGTATTCTGTTTGATTCCACACCTGATTTAGCCCATTGTGAGCAATTGGCCCAAGTGATTCGGTTTGTTGACATTGACTTTAAGACAATAAAAGTAGAAGTCAAAGAGTCATTTATTGACTTTATACAGATAAAGGAAAAGGACGCTGCCAATATTGAGAAAACAATAAGCACAAAATTAGAAGGGGATGGAATTTTATTGAGTGATTGTTGTTCACAATGTTATGATAATGCTGCTGTCATGTCAGGTCATCTGTCAGGTGTTCAACAAAGAATTCTGAACAAAAATCCGAAAACAGTGTTTATAAACTGTGACAACCATGGTTTGAACTTAGTATGTCTTCATGCTGCAAGTCAGGAAACAACAGTTATTACCTTTTTTGGTATAATTGAAGCCATTTATAATTTATTTGCTCATTCAACAACTCGATGGGATGGATTACAGCAGGAGCTTAAGATCTCTGTCAAGCGTGGATCAGAAACACGATGGAGTGCAAGAGAAGCGGCAGTAAAAGTTGTACATGAAAAACTGGATGAATTGCTAGGACTGTTAGAGCAATTAAGTGAGAATAGCAACACAGATGAAACAAAATGTTGTGCTCATAATATTGTGCAATGCATGCTTACATTTGATTTTCTTGTACTTTTGCATTTTTGGAGAAATCTTTTATCATCTATCAATCGAGTGCAGAAATGTCTTCAAGATACAAAAATGAATTTTAGAGAAGCAGCTGGTGATCTTGATTCTTTGAAAGTGGAATTGATAGAATCACATGAAAAGTCATGTCAAGAAGCACTTAAAGTAGGCAAGAATCAGTGTGAAACATGGGGGTTGACCATTGAAAGAAGAAAAATATTTCGTAAACGAATGCAAGGTGAAAATGCAGCTGATGCTGGATTGACTGCTGAACAGGAAATTTGTCGCATCATAAAGGATGTTATTGATCGCTTGATTACAGAAATAATAGGAAGATTTTCTCAAGATGAGATTTAGATTCACGGTTTGGATTTCTATTAGATGTGCAAAATATTGTTTCTGGAGATTTCAAAGACGGAAAATTGCAAGAAAAATGTTCTGACTTAGCAAAGAGTTATCCAGGTGATATTGATGGACCAGAATTGTACAGAGAAATTAAAGACTGTAAAATGTTGATAAGTAAAAGAACACAGACTGATTTTCCTGAACCAAAGGTTGCAACTGATTTGCTACCATTTATAATTTCATATGGTGAAGATGTTTTCCCAAATTTAAGAATTGCATTGCAGATTTTGATAACAATTGGGGGGTTCTATTGCTAGTTATGAAAGGTCTTTTAGCAAGCTGAAATTAACTGACTTACTTGAGAACTTCAATGACTCAAGAATGACTGAGTAACTTGGCAATATTAAGTATTGAAAAAGACATACTCAATGCCTTAAATTTTGATATTTTAATTGATTCATTTGCAGCAGCAAAAGCACGAAAGGTTCATATATAATGTAACAATGAATACCAGAATGATACCTGTACAAGATCTAGTTAAGTATATGTACAGTTTTGTAAACTAATAACATTTATTTGTAAACATAAGTAGTATTTTATCAATCTGTTTCATAATACATGTACACTACAAGTGAATGCATTCTTCATGATTGAGAGATTACTCTAGCTGTGTGACTTTGAACGATACTGGATGAAATAAATATCAAAATGGTTTACAATTTAACAAATTATGTAAGTAAACCTAGTTGGCGATACTTCATTAGTTCCAGGTTTACAGTTGTGATATTGTGAGATGTTATATTGTGACTTCAAATTAGCTCTTTATAAGGTGGTGATTAATTCTTTGTGATTGTCATTAAGTGGATAATGAGTCACAAACAAATAATCAAAACATTTCAGAGGTGGGGGCGCCAAAGGATCTTTGCCCTCGGGCGCTGAGAACCCTTTAGCTACGCCTCTGCTTATAATACTGCCATCATTGATATTAAGATATAAATTTCAACCATTTGGAGACAGACATTTTTGGAAGTTTGTAGCTAGAGAGACAGAGAAACTGACTGCTACCATTGAGTTACCAGGATGTTTCTTATTGAAAGAGCCACTGCTGCTTGACCCACACTATTTATAGGAAACCATTAAGAAAAGCTCTTTTATAGGACTAACAGAATGGCCAAAATCAACTCCAGAGGGTTAAATTTTTTTTTTTAAAAAAAAACAAACTTATCTGGGAGAGGCATCAATCCTTTAAATTACTGGTCACTTGGCTGATTATTTATGCCTTACTATTCCCCTTTGTCACTTGAAAACCAAAACAAAAGTTTAACTCTATTTACCTGACTCAATAATCTGATGTTATTCCCCTTGTCCATTGTTTTAAAAAGCCCTAACAGCAAAAAAAAAATCAGATTTACCATCTGTACTTCACTTTCCATGTCTCACCACTAGCTACCCCATAGCAAATACCAACAGACCTAAACAAAGAATGACAACACCCTAAAGTGCACAAAAAATTAATTTCACATAATACAGATTTGTTAGTCCAGCAAGAGACTTCATTACAATGCACACGTTTGTTTGTTATCTTTTCATCTGGAACAGTTGCTGTTTGTTTTACTGTTTGCTTTAGATGTTTTTGGTAGTAATCTGTTCTGGTTGTTATATCCACCTGAGGCACAGTCACACCACAGAACAAAAGCAGATGTTACAGCAATTCTGAGACTATAAATACTTGTGAACTTCAATCTGAATGTCAACCTTGTTCTGATACACAGACAGAAGTTGCTGCACAATAAAACAAAACCCTTAGTGTTTACAGTTTGAACACCTTGCATCAGCATGAGACTGAATTTGCTTTGCTTTTTTACTTTCTCCTTCTAACACCAGCACCCACATCTGTTCCCCAGTTGTGAATATGTGTAAACTCTAAGAACTGGTGATATACCCAGCTTAAGTTGTCATAGCAAGTTACTGTTCTCTGATGCATGCTAAAATCTTTTGCTCCACCAGCTGTGAAGAATGGCTTTTAGTCTCATAGTGTACATAGCACCCTAGCACATAATGATGTGCTAAGACAGCGGATCACATTTAGCCCTTCCTTTTCTTTTTTATTCTGTAACAAGGTGGCCCAAGGCAACAGGAGCAGCCCTCACTCACATCTGGGACAGATCAGCAGCAGCCAGCTAAACACTACACCCCCCACCTTATCTTCTAGTCAGTTCCAGCTTCCACCCAGACCCTCCCTCATCAGTGGCAAACAAAAACACTTGGCACTGAAGCAAAACTCTCTCTGAGCTTGTAAAACCTGGGCGAAATGAACCCTCCATAATATTTTCTAAAAATAATGTACTTTAAAACGACAAATGATGGTGTATCATCTAACGTGAAACCTATCCACAGTTTTTTCTCCACTAGTTTTTATTCTTGTTTTTAACCAAGTCAGGAAAAAAAGAAGAAAGAAGTCAATAAAGCAAGCATTTGCAGACCAGAAAGTAAGGTTTTAATGAAAAGAAAATATAAACACAGAATCTGTTGGGCAACCTTACCACAGTTACCTCTCTGTACCATTCATTTCATGCCATGATATTAAATTACATTCTAAATACAAATAATCTCTTGAGAATGCCAAGCAATATTTATTTCTAAAAATAAAAACAAAAAAATTACTTTTATAGTGCAGCTTTCCTCATCAGCAGGTGCAAATTTTAATCACATAACCCTTTACAGATTCTAGTTTTGCTATATCATTTTATTGATAAATGTTAGTTTTATGCCAGTTTTCAAATTCCCTTCATCTATTTAACGGATTCCATGAGATATCTTGTACACTGCACCAGTAAGAAATCTGTTATGCAGCAGTATCAATCCACTTTACACACATCTTTTATCTTCTGGGTTAGCAATGGCCATCAATGCACTAAGAAAATTGATTTTCTTATATAGAACTGATGTAGTCATGCAATGGATTTTCTGTAATATAAACTCATGATTAATGACTACTTAGCACTGTAAAAAAAATAAGAACATTTCTAGTTAATGAATTAATTTAACTCTGTCTAATAACCATTTTGATTAAGAAAACAATAGAGCTGTTATAGTAAGGCTTCACCAGACATATTTCTAGCTTTGACCATCAAATGAATCAATGAATGCTTGTCTACAATTTGGCAATCCTTCCCAGTCACTAGGAAAGTTCTACTGATGACCAGGCTTATTAATATAGTATTAGCCTTTAGACTAATTACTACATTGGTGATGTCCTAAGTCTATAAATGAAAAAAGGGGGGGTGGCATAATCATCTGTATTTTGCAAATTAATAAAGCTGTCACTGATCATTATCAAAATTATTTATAATTTTTTTTTCCAATTATCCGTTACATTTGAATAAGTAAAAAAAAAAAAAGTCTCTGTATTACATCAGCCATATTACTGGTCTAAAAGCTACTTTCCTTCATTTTTCAGAAATTTTCTTTCTATTCACGATAACCAGACACTTACTCTTATGTGTTCACAGTACCTTCCTCATTAATATAACTGTTTGCAAAAACAAATCGGTATATCACTCCTACACGACATGCTTAGGCTTGGGTAGAAATGCATCATCCCCAAGTGGTATAAGGTATAAACTGACACTATACAAATGGTGGAAAAAGTTGTCATAGTACCCATGATACTTGAAGATTTTACTTGTTATGCTACTTTAACCCCTGCCTTGTGATTCCCACCCAAGGAGAAATAATTCACTCAAAAAGTCTAATCAAAATTATAGTATTATGAATTGCAGTTGCTGATTGGTATATAGAAAATAGAATGATTTACATGAGGAAGATTGTTTATCCAGCCACTCAGTAGTAATAATTTCTTAGTATCATCTTAGAGATATTATAAGTACACAGATAAGTCAAAAGATGTGGTTATTTTTGCCATTTTTTACTGAACACAGCAATATCTGGGCTTGTGTGATGGTTCACTTGTGCATGCAACAAAATGAAGTCCTCAAGGCATTTGTAATTCAGACAAGTTCAGTTGCTTCTAAGAGTGAAAAATGCCACTGGCCAAAATTCTCACATCTTCCAGGTAGAAATTTCATTTTCAAAAGAAACACAGATGAGCTTAAACTAATGTGGCTAGAGTTTGTGTTTGTGAGTATCAACCTAACAGACAAATTCAAGTAGAGAAACATCCATTAATTTAGGACTTCTGAACACTGCTCAGCCAAATGAATCTTGTGCATGAGGCAATTCCAGAAACCAAGGAAGCGATAGATGCAACCCAGAAGTGGCGGGTGTTTGTAATGAATCACAAAAGATACCAACAATGAGATTGCGAACATGAAAGAAATAGGATTTTTTGTTGTTCTTTTCTATTGAAACCACAGAGCGTAATGCAATTTGCCAGCCCACAAGAAAACTTACTTCAGAAAAAGGAAACAACAAAGAAATTTGGGAGTTTTTAACAAATCCACTTCAGAAGTAAAAACCCGCACACAAACTTTCATCAGCAGTGGTTTTCTTTCCAGCACAGTCTTCTCAATGTAATTAAGGGAAAACTGATTTCTTCATTCTAAATCAAACCATTCATCAACATTTCACCCTGCGGTCACAACATGAAAGACAAGAAAGATGCAGGAAAGGGGTTAATTTCACCCTCCCTCCAAGTCATTTCACTTAAGAGAGAGGGGGGTTTGAAATCAAATTTAGAAACATGCAAGATCTAAACAAAGCAAAGCATAATGAAAATAGTTTTTGAATTTGTTTCCAAATTTGTTTTTAACAAAAAATGCTGGATTGCCAGAAGGTAGTGCCTGCTCTATCTCTTTATTATATCATTATTATTTCTAATTTTTACAACATGGCACAATTTTCTATAGATTTCTAAAAAACCTTGATGGAATAAACTAAAGCCAGAATTTGCTTGTCTCTTATGAAAGTTGACAAAATTCTTTAACAATGCTTCAGCTATTTTTCCAAATTTGTGCTGGCCGTATCTTAAGCAGTCAATAAATTTAATCTTTAAATACTGTAAAACAGATAATCATCCTTTCGTCTTGTATCTACAGTACTACCACATCATACTAATTTCCAGTAATATAGACAAAAGAAATGTTTTAGGCCACCAATGGAACTCTATACAATAATGTTACATGTTCAAGCCAAAAATTAATCTTAGTTCATTTTATGGAGATATCACAATGAAACAAAAGTTTCTTCATTTCATGAAATTACTGATAAACTTGAGCCTTCTGTTAACTCATTCAAAATATAAAAATCTAAACTTCAAAGTTTATGGAAGAAAAGCTCTCTTATCATCTATAAAAGATACAAAAAATAGTATACAGCACTTGCTGTCATGTGTAAAATTAAAAAATGATTGAAGAGAATGTCAACGTCCAGTTTACATATAGAGGTGTCATTATATCACTAAAGAGATCGTTTATTTTGTTTTCTATCTGTCCTTCTATACACTTCAATATCATTTGCAAATTAATCAGGTAAACCAACTCAAGCAAACTGCTTCTCCTAAATAAAAAAATAAAAAAATACTAACTCAAATCAGATTTGAATTCTGTCATTTTTATTCTAAATTCTACTGATCAAATAAAACATTAAAAAAAATATGTTACCCAGTGGAGAAATATCCAATATCAGTTTCTGAAAGCCAGGCAGACCGGCTACTGCAGATACATTGATACAGCCAGCCAGAAACTAATGATTGCTAATAGTGAATTAAACAAGGCCAGAGGGAAGCAGGTGGATACAAAATAAAAGATGATGATAAGAGTAGGGTGGAATAATTCTACTAAATAATAAAAAGTATGCTTTAAAAAAAAAAATCTTAGTGTGAGTTATCTAGATAGAACATCTAGAACACACATTGGATGATGGATGCAGTAAAGTTATAATCAACAATGATGCATTATTCACAGCCTCACTATGAAAATTGACATATCTGTTGCAATTCAGGGAGTGGGGAACCTCAATGGATCACTGTGTTGAGATCAGCAGGCCATGGAAGACCAGTGATATACTTTGGACATGGTAAACTACCTAGAAAAATTGCAGAAACTGATTAGAAGAAAAACAGAAAATGGGAGATCAAGTGAAACCATCACCACTGCCTTCCTAGATCAAGGAGGAGCTGTAACTATGGCAACTGAGCATTCTAAAACTGCCTATAATCTTAACAATGCAAAGTATAACAAATTTTCAACAAACATTTTAAAATACTAATTTATTATTTGATTGTTTGTAATAAATTCATTGAAAAAAATACAATTTGTTTGTTTGTTTGTTTTCAAATAAAATGTTCAGAACAAATGTGCAAGATTTGAAAGCTTTACCTGATCTTTGATCTATTGTAGACATTTGTTCACTTTGAGGAGGCTGTAGACAGAAAACCCTAAAGTTACACTTTAAAGAAAAATTCTAAATAAATAAAACAAATCCCACAAAATTTTTTTAAATAACTGGAATGCAGGATAAAACAGGCAAGTAAACATTCACTGAAGGAAATAAAACCCTCTTGTGAGTTACCAACTATGACAGTAAAAACCAGTTTGATAATAACACTGGACAGTCTCCAAGTATCATGCAGCTTTACCAATAAATGTCATGTTTACTGCTGCGTATTTACTTTATGGATGAAATATCACATTCAAGTCTGCAGATAAATAACTATATTATTATAATATCAATATCATATCTTCTAAAACAAGTAAACAAAATTGTCCACTTTATAAATATTAAATGATAAAATGTTAAATTATTTACATTCTCACATGAAAAACAGCCTAAGTATCTAATTATATACATTTGACTTAACTCCATACCAATTATCATTTGTTTAATTTGATAAAATCTTTTTACAGTAAATCAAAACTTTCACTTTCTTTCCCCCATCGCTGATATTTTTTCTTATGTTTTGTTGGTAAAGATGCATCAGTTAAAAAGAGAGTGGTTTTGAGAAATCAAAGAGATTTATAATTAAAATACAATTCCCTTGTAGGATTTCATTCAGGAACAAAGAGCTAGTGGATAATATCAGTTTCATTTTTCTTTTTTAATGGAAAAAAAAAGAACCAATCAAATGTTACAGGTCAATTCATATTTTGATTCAGCTTTGTTTATATTCCCTTCTCTTTTTTCAGGGTTAATTTGCAGGGAATTGAAATTTCTATAACAAAGAAATAAATAGTACGAAAATTCGAGAATCTTCCTCTATTTCATATTTAATGGGACCTTTTACCTGCGCATCAAACTCTGCAGTGCAGAGTTCTTATCCCAACCATACCTAACAAAACCAATCTAGTTTCAACTTTATGGATACAAGCATGAATCCTAGAGCATTAAGATGTAAAATGTAAATTAATTTAAAAGATTAAAAAAATTAATTAATCAAGGAACCGGTCCAGAGAAGGAAAGAAAACTGTTGCTGAGAGCAGGACACCTTATGAATTAAAACACCAGTAGACCGATAAGAACATATAAACTTAAAACATGTTTGGCTACTGACAGCTAGTTCCCAATAACAATAATTTCATTCAATATTTTTGTTGTTTGTTTGTTTTATAACATTATTGCCAAATCAATCAGCAGAAGGCCAGCACCATTACCACGTCCAGAAGATGCAATCAGATCTACTCCCATTAATAACAAATACATATCTCTTCAGCAGAGCAGGTCATTGGTGAGTTATTGTCTAATGTATTGATTTGCAACTTGGTTTTCATAGTCAGGCAAACTGCTCAATAAACTTGCTTCCCTTCTTTTACGTGGGGGTTAGGTGTTATGATTTTCTCAGCCACAACCCCACAGCGAGCAATGTCTGGAGTCTGTTCAAGTTACACAAAAAGAAACTGATGTAGTGGGATAAAGTTCAAATGTTGAGCATTGCTGCAGGAAATTTCCATCAAAAAAAAAAAATTGAATCCCAAAATTTCGAATATAAAAGGCATAAAAGAACATTATATACAGTCAGCTTGCTGTGAGTAATTTAAAGAAAATCTCTCTCATAAAAAAATACTTTGTCAATTAACCATCTGTACACCATGCAAGTTTCCACCTAGCAGCACTAATACTGTTGTATTAAACTGGCTGTATCAGATAATGGGGGTGGCTCAACCTGTGCTGCATAATGCAGATCTGAACAGTGCAAAATAAGAAATCCAGAAAGGTATAAAATAAAAAAATTTGAAATAAAAAATAAATACTAAAAAAGTAAAAATTTGTAAATTGTTATGCATATGAAATGAAAATATATTCCTATCTTTTATTGACCTTAAATGGTTCAGCAGTAACTTTTGTGAATTACTATTTTTCTTTTCTTTTTGAGAAAAGGAAAGTAGTTTTGTAATTGTTTTTTTCTTTGTTTTGTTTTGTTATAGTGATTATCTCCCTCTAAATGCCATGCTCTTCAGGCAATATCCAGTCCCACATCTTAAAGCCGATCTAAGATGCTGGTCACAGAGAAACGTATATTCCAGTAAAGCAGTGTTACCACTCATGCACGAAATTGCTATTTGCTTGTTGTGTCGCTGGAACAATTGAGTAAAGCAAATTCTGTTTGATAATCTCTCAAGCAAAAAGCAATTTGCCTACCTTTGGACTGCCATGATGCCATCAATGGGAACAGAATGATCTCATCACATATTAATATCCTCTTCCCTATCTCTGCTTTGTACAGAATCCTATCTTGTTCAACATTAGCACACAGATGACATTAGGATGCAAGACATAAGGAGAGAAGCGTAATCTTTCCTAGATGTAAAGTAATCAAGCATAACTAAACCCAGCAGTAATTTAATAGCCACAATCTTAATATACCATTAATAGGGGCTCTCCTCAAATTGTGTGCCAGCTGGCAGAACAGGTAACTGATGCTAATAGTAAAGAGAATCTAATTTGGAGGTCATCATGGTATGTTTGTCTATCAGGTATAACTGGAGGATCTCTGTACAAGAAATAAGTTTTTTTGTTTTTTTTTAAAAAGAAAAAACTTAAAAGTACAGAGAGATATATAAGAAAGAAAAAGGGGTAAATGATAGCTACACAGCCTATAGGGCTTTCTTGTATTGAAGAAGAGTTTAAATAAAAGAAAAAAACATTTGAGACCTGTAGTTTGATGTATTTCCTTTTAAAATAATTTGTGGTTTATTGCTGATCCTCACTGCCAGCATGAACAATATTTTCATGAAATGCTAACAGGATTGAGGAGCCATTCACTGCAACCATCTCACACTATCTTTATAACTCATATTTTAAATACAGGATTAAATTCATATGGCAACAAGGAGGGAGGGAGGAGAGAGAAAGCATGTTACGTTAAACAAGAGAAAATGAAATAACAAATTTAAATGAGTCCTCTAGTTTCAGAAAGGTGACATAATTTAAAACCATGCACTTACAAAGGTATTGCAAATAATTTGTTATAGATATGTTATACGCATACACACAGTAAAATCTCCTCCTAACAGACCACTCCATAATGAAAACTTCATTTATCAAAGAGTTATGCTGGTCCCAGAGAGATATAATACATTTGTATAGGCTTTCTATCACTGGATAATGAAGTTTCTTTAATAATAAACCCTCTATATATCACCACTTACAATGACTCTGTCACTATAATTAAGTCTCTTTATTAAGAGTATGCTATATTATATTGTTTGTTCTCAGATCAAACAACTGCATACTTCAAATTAAATCAACAACACAATGGAGTCCAGTTTTACATTTACTCATCAACCAAAAAAAAGAAACAAAAAGTGCTAAAATCATATACACACCACATTGTTATTCATTACTGTCACATGCATTTACTGTACATTTTGTAATGGTTATTATAAAACATTACATGAATATGTCATCCACTTGAAGGGGCTTGCATCAAATAGTTTTTAAGTCAACAACCACTGCTAAGGCAGAATTATCCAAAACCCTCATTTGGTTTCCTGTATTTCATGATAATTGATCTATGGGCACATGTTAATATAAATGAGAAGAAAACAGAAAAAGATTGTATATTGTACATAAAGGTAAACAATGAAATTAGTTTTTCAACTCAACATCTATTATTAATCTTATTTAATTTTCAGAATTGCAAGACGAATTTTTTTTCTAATGTTTTGACAAACTGCTTTATAATATCAAGTGTTTAATATAATTGAATTGTTTCTTTTTACAGGAGTAATGAGAGATTTTAGTAAAATGTGGGTGACAAATCAAAATATATACAAAACTACAGATAGTAAATGCATTGGATCAAGGAAAGAAAATAACCAGAGTTGCTCAAGAATTTGCAATCCCAACTTTTAACCATTCTCAATAATTGAGCAGAGATAGAAGTTGCTGTACAGTTAGGCCCTAACATTAAAAATCTTGAACATGTAAAAACGGGGAAAGGGACAAGAAAATGTTTGGTTGGCTTAAGCAAAACCTGCAAATATACCAGTAATCAGGGCCAATATCACACCAACATGCATGTCAGAAAACACTAAAAATGGGTGTGGGCAATTTTCAGGTGTCCAATGATTGGCTACATAAGTTTAAAGGATGATAGAATCTATCAACACAAAAAATGGCAGGCAAGGAAGCAGCAACTGTGGGTGGTAATTTTCAAGAATATTAAAAATCTAAGTTGTACTTTTTGACATATTCATAAAAATATATCCATTGCAGATGACAATCTGTTTCTAGATAAAACATTAGCTAAAGGGAAAGGCATACCGTGTTGGCAACCATAGCAAAAAAAGATTTACAGTTCATCTCTGCAGCAACTCTGATGATTACGAGAAGCTAAAACATTTTGTGAATGGACAATATGCTAAACTGAGATGCTTCAAAAATGTGAAAAGATTACCTTGCCATTACAAAATCTCCAAAAATTTGTAGATGATATAGTCTTTATTCAAAGAATGGTTGTGCAGTGTGAATATACACATGAAATTAAAGAGAAATATTATTCTTTTCCTTAATTCATGTCTTGCACCTAAGAAGTTTGAAGGTAGTCTTCTCCCCTCCTAATTAGACAAGCAAGTTGCAACCAATGAACCAAGACTCAAGTCAACAGGATTTATAGAAGGCAACTTGTTCAGTACAGAGAATGAAGTGTTCCTCTGATGTGTCGAAACTAAAATGGGACATTCTCCAGCCAGTGCAGAGACTTGTTTATAGTTTGAGAAGACATAAAGCCAACTGTGATAGCAAATTTCTTCAAGAAAGCAGGATTTCTGCCTGATGTTAGAAAAGTTGCTGCCACCATAAAAGTTAAAAAAATAAGAGAACGATGCAAGTGATCAAGGAGTTTCTTTTGAGGCTGAAGGGTGAAAAGAAGTAGCAACAAAACTATAGGTCAAAAAAGTAATATTTGAAGAGTGTCTCAGTAAATAGTGAGCTTTGTACTTCTCTCAAACAAAAATGACTGAAGATGAACCAGAATCAACATGTGAAGGCAAAAGTGAACTGCAAAGACTGCCAATAAATGAAGTTAATAGGGCTTTAGACACCCTAAAGAGGTTTTTTCTTAACCTCAGATATATAAAAAGCTACATACTCAAAACTGTTCAGGGAATTAGAACTGGTCACAATATGTGAAATGATAAAACAGTCTCAGCAAAAAAAAAACTATAAAGGAATACTTATGGTGCTACCATCAAACATAACTGGCTGACTGTTCTGACTACACTTTAAATACTTATATGGCATTAATTGATCTATTAATAAATAAATAACAATGCAGGGTTGTTTTATTTTCGCAAGAATTAAAAAACATATGCTGCATAAGTTTTTAAAGAACCTGTTTATAAGGAACTCCCATATAACAAAGTTAAAAAATTTTGACCTTTTGAATTTTGCAATATGGGACTTAAGAAATATGCAATTCTCAGTCAAGATTGACAAACTTAAAATCATTTTTTTCATGAGTAATATAACAGACTAGAATTAATTTTGGTGACACTGAAAATAAATTATACATTGAATTCAAATTAAAAGAAAATACTGAGATTTTTATCTCTGTGAGAGCATTCTTGCAGTTAGGCATTACACAATTTTCATAATTTTGCAAAAAACCAATGCCAGTCTTGGGTGCATTCTTGGGTGACTGGTTGGAAAATGCATTCATGTGGAAACAGCAAAGTCTTTATTGACATTTACAGTCAATATATTAAGAGATAGCTTAAGTAAACAAAAAAATACATTTGTATGAAGTAAATTTAATTAAAATAAATTATCTATGCTTTGAGCTTCTGTTCTGAGTTTGATTTTATGCTTTTTCTTTACAATAATTTAAAGGAAAACAACAAGAAACTTTAAAATTGTAAGGTACCCTCTCTTAATTGATAGGCTACTCAAAACTGTGCCAATAAAATTAATACTAAACATATAGGTTTGAAATTGGTAAGACAATCAAATAACCATCAAAGCTATAAATACCTATCATACCTATTAATTCAAAAGCTCACTGCCACCAGAAGTTGTAGAGAATTATAAATATAAACCTTAACACTACCAGATGGTTGTACTTGTTGAAGTTTATCCTGTTTATACAGTGAGATAGAGTACATTAAAAAATGTAGTCAAGCGCAAGAATGAGATATTTATTCTAAGCAATGCAGTGTTATTTCATAATTGGCTTGTAGAAAGCAAGTTTGTTTTGTTTTTAACAGGATTCGATAAAGGAAAGAGATTGGCATGTTTTTTTGTTTTTGTTTTTCTTTGCTCAAGCAGCCAGTTAATTCTTGGCATGGTATTTCTCCTTTAATATCCTGACAGATTAACGTATCTTAATTCTATCAACCATAATGTTCTCATGCATGTAGCATTCAGCGCTGCAGAATCATTCGGATCTCATATTACAATCCTTCAAAAACCAACTTCTTTAATCAGCTGAACATCAAAGCCTCCATGTGTAACATAAACTTGCGGTTAACTCATGGTTTCAAGTTTCCAAGATTTTCGATATTGAATATCATGATGAACATTATTTCAAAAAAAAAAAATAAAAATGTCACTATTTGATATCATGTTGATGCCAACAAAGGTTAAGAAAGAGAAACAAAAAAATATACTGAATTGAAATAAAAGGAAAAGGAAGGAAAAAATACTACTTGCGTGTGTACATGTACTATTGTAAAGTAATCCAGTTAGATGATAGACACTGCTATCAGTAATGCCATGAATTTTCAGTGAAAAGTACTGGAAAGTTTCATGCTTTAGCTGTTGCCACTATATAGGAACCCAAGTGCATGTTTTTGGTTGACATCAAACTTTGTTACACCTATCTGCTGTTACAGCACTCTTTCTGACACTAAGACAATGTTTACACCGTAATCACCTCAAGAAATCTTATGTTGAAATTGCAAGTACTTCCCAACAAATACATAAATAGTTACAAAATGTGCTTGATCAAACATGCATAGTGCACTATACAGGAATGTTTTTAAAGTAGATATCACTATCCATGATAGTAGTAAATTTACAAATACTTCTGTAATGCAAACAAGACCCAGTTAGTCAATGTCATGATATCTTTATACTAAAGTATAATTGCTACCTGTTTAATATTTCATATTATAGTGAATATGGTAAATAAATTACAAAAAAGAATGACATTTTCATAATGGTAACTAACCAAATAAAAAATTTTCCCTTTACAATGTACTTGACTAAAAAAGCCAGATAGACAACCAAAATTTAACTTTATTATGCCATGCTGATAAACTCTTGACACAAGATTATTTAAAAATGATAGAAATTATTGTAGAAATGTGATCTTATTAGAAACTATCATAGCTTATCAAAGTTTTTTTTTATTTGTTTGTTTTATTTTTCTATAAACTATTGTCAAGTAAATGAGTATGTAGTCAGTATGTCAGAAAATTTAATTACCAGCAGTCATTCTATACACTTAAATACATAAACACCACTATATATATATAGATAATCAACTCAAAACCTGCTTTAAGATGGTGGATTCAGTGTTTTCCCACTATTACAAAATTTAACTTTGGGCAGATAGGCAGCTGGTCCAGTATGACTGATTACAGGATGTGCTGTGTTTGAAGTTCAAATCACAGGTGAAAATGGCTGTTTAAAATACAAAAAGTTCCAAAAAGTATCATAGATAAGATTCTCACATGGTGTCAATCCACAGTCATGCCTGGAATGGTTTTTGACCCTAATGTTCCATACATGTAGAGGAATAAAAAGCATTCAATTGCATCTAGTTCTCAATCTTGGCCACTGCACAGCATACAAAGTCAAACTAAAGAAACAACAGTGTACACTTTCCCATTTTAAAGGATGGGGGAAATGCTCAGTTCTTACCAGTGTGGTTCAGGAAACTGATTAATGAGCTGAGACCAGAGCAGCTAGCTAGCTGTGTGTGTCGGTGTAGAGGCAAAATTAAAATGTGCAATTCTTGATTTACATAACCTTGGAAATATTAGGTATTTACTTTACTTCAGTTCTATGGCTAACTTAAGGTCTGACAGAATGGGAAATGTGATATTGCAGAAGTATCTGGGTGTGCAATTTTTATTTATTTCTTTCTTTAAAGCCTTTTCAAACTCCTCACTCAAATGTTTAGTTTCCATCATAACAACAAGAAACAAAGCCAATCTATGGCTGGTGAGTAAAAGTTAAAATGAAATGAAAAAATACATTTTCATGTAAGTCTGATCATTTGAAGACAAACACAAATGGGGAGAGGTGGTGGTTTTAAACATGTATGTATGGTTGGACTGAACCACAATCAACATTTTTGGATCAAATAGGATGTTAAAGGATAAACAGTCTCTGGACAACTCCCACTCTCCAAAAGAACCTGTTCTAGGCATTCTTAAATAAGCTCATTGTGCATATGACAAATAGCTTAACATATTTACCACTCTCCTACCAGTGAAGAGGAAAGAAAACAAAAAACTCTTACACAAAATGTAAGGTGAAACCATCTGGTTTTACACAAAAAAACTGCTAATATTGAACTATGATACATGTGTTAATGGGATCAAACAACACAGTTGGAACGCATCTCTCATGGGCCATAGTGCTAAGTGGAAACAACAGATGCAGTAATTATTTACATTACAAATAGTAGTATTGAAGTTCTATTACTTTTAGAAAAACATTTAAAATTAAAATAATTTTGTATTGATATTTTTGCTTGTTTGTTTTTCTTAAGATGGACCAAGACAAAATCTCACTTATTCCAATAAAAATTAATAGTTTAATGGAAAAATATTTGGTTGGCTTTGAATGAAATTAAAAGCTTTTTAATGTAGCATGGATCTACTGAAATTCATGATTAAATTTGCAGGTTAGTTAGTGTATTAAAAGAAAAATCAACTTAATTTTAATAGCAGTTTTTACTATTAGTTTACATAAAGGCATATTGTGTACACACAGTATAATCAATTTATTAAGTTCCTCAGCATGTGAGTGCTACAATACCTTCATGTTGGAACTTTGATAACAAGATATTTTCCAACAATATAATATTGAGAAATTTCATTGGTAAATCCACACCTATGGCTTCTAGTATATATTTACATTTTAAACCTTTATGTGTATGTATGTGTGCATTATATACATGCACATAAATATAAAGCTATGATGTAGGCGTTATTTAACATAGCTGCAAAATTTCAATAGATTATTTTCCATCATCATCAAAGACTGGCTAGAACTACTAATGTTAGCAGTGTAGCAAGTTTCTGTTACCACACTTGGTTCAGGTGTCTCTGGATCCAATCAAGATTATGATCCTTTGCCAAATATTCCAATATTTTAGGGAAAGTGATAAGACAAGGGCAGAATGGAGCTGAACTTCAATGACCTGCGACCATAAATTACAAGGGTAATGAGCACCAACCTAGCTCTTGAGATGCTCACATAACCTTATCCCTAGCTGGCTGAGCCCCTTTTGGAGGGGTTAGAGCATCATCATCCACTAGAAGGGTCAGCAAGTCGGGCCTGTCAATCACAGGTTTTCTCCTCTCCTCTCAAATTTTCATCCCTGACACACAGTTCTATCAAAAGTAAATCATCTGACTGCAGCTCCAGTAAGGTGCTCTACCAACTGATCACAAATAAATTAATTTTATCTATTATCTAGCCTGATTTTATCTCCAATCAAAACCTTTTTTTCCACACCAGGGCTGAGTTGTCAAACAAAGAAGCTGTGAAATGTAGGAAAGGTTAGCCTTTCTCAAATGAATTATTTTTATTTTAAATTCATTTACAAATCAATTCTTGTTTCATGTCATAGCATGACATAAAAACAACAAAAGCTAGTTTCCATTAAAATAATTTACTTCTCTGTTTGTCTTTTTTTAAAAAAAAATCTTACTTACATTAGACAAAAGGCCATGTTTAGATGGTTAGCATAGAGATATAAAAGTCTGCCTTTACATAGTGTTTACATAACATTAAATACAAAACATAGTAAATGTAATGTAAATACAAAAAAGTTGGTCTTTTGCCTAAGTCCATCACAGAAGATAATTATTTTGTCTGGTTTGGCTTCCTGGCAGCAATGCCTCAACCAAGAGACAAATGATAACTTTGCCTAACATCAGTAATCAACACATTCATGTCACAGAGATGGCATGCTGACTTCTCAAGTGATATCTGATGTTGACATATCTCCTGAAACTTGCTAATTTTTCTTCTGAAAAATCTCCCCAAAATGGATATTAGCTGAGTTTTTAAAAACAGTCAAGCCTTAGAGAGAGAGAGAGAGAGAGAGATCTATATATATCCTTAGTGCTGATGATCAAAATAAAATAATTTGTTGCTCTTCACATATTCAAAATCTTTAATCCCCTAAAAGGCATCCAGTGGTCCAACTACTGAGCTGCCGTGGTTGAGGGTGCTCAAATCATAGTCAGATCCAGTTCAATTTGGCATGCTTTCATGGCATGGCTTTTTCCTTACTATTCCTCACTAGCTAGTCATGTGAGTTTACTCAATTTCTCTTCCACATCTAAAAATGTAGGTCCTAAGAGTTTTCTGGACATGTGTTGGAGGTTTAGCAGGTAGCCTTGACCACCTCTTCAAGAGCCCCCAAACATACCTAAGTTAACTTGCTTGGTCAGTAAGGCCACATTGCTGTGAGATGTCCTTAAAACTCAAAACCCAGGAAGGGTTGGACAATCAACAAAAAAGAGAATTCTTATCTTGGGAGGGGAGCTTTTCCATCATGTTTCATTTGAAACATCTGTCCACATATTCTACATTTTTATCACTTATTCAAGGTTTCTATGCATTGCCGTGTTAATGTCACGTCAAACACAACAGACTACTGCTAATCATTGTCAATGACAACAAAAGAGAGACTTAATTAAATACCTCAAAGTAAAATAAGAAGAAAAACATTTCAGAAATTGTCTCTGTTCTTTTCTTAGCAAAGTCAAAATAATAAAAGGATACCAAACAGATCTAGTGTAGCAGAGAACAAACAGCAGCTTACCTAATGGAAGTTTCAAAACTGCTGCCACCAAGTAATGCAAAGCAGGTAACTAATCAAGACGAGTTTTATGAATTAAGGAGGGGTCGCACATGTTCAGCTCACTAGAATTCATCGATGTTACAGCCATATGAAAAATATGTGGGAAATGTGTAGACAAAACAAAACAAGCAAACAGGAGTAAAAACAAAAGATAAATAAATAAATACATGAAACAAAACCAAGCTCCATAGAGTGTTCCAGACAATATCTATTATTTTTAAATGTGTGCATGACATGGGCACATACAAAAAAATAGTTTTTACTTTTGTTTTTATTAATTTAAACTTTTTTTTTTTAATTTTAATGACAGGAAATTAGTTTTTTGATAGTTATATTCTCACATAACATGCTTTTCTGCAAAGATAATAAGAGTTAAGAAAATGAAAAAAAAAAAACAAGCAGTACCAAACATCTTCGGTTCTTTCACCATAACAGCATCTGCAGACTTCTGCCAAAATGACATATGTGCTTGTGTCTCTTCTCTCGATTTTACCAAAGTGAAGAAAGAAAAAAAGATATCTGTGGCCTCCCGGAAAGAATATTCCTAGTGAGACATTCATACAAAAATAATTTATCAGACAAAAGGAGAACAGAACATTTTGATAAAAAAAAAAATTTTTTTTTAACTCTGGTGACCAAAGGTTACAATTCAACTTCTCAGAACATGAACAGTTTTATAGCATTTACCATAACTCATATGTACTAATAAGATAAGTTATGCATAGAATAGGAGATATTCCACTGACATGTCCACAATTATGAATACCACACCAAATGTATTTAAAATATTCAACTTTCTAATTTACTTCAAAAATTTTAATTGTTCTTTCTTTTTTTTTTCTTTTTTTTATGTAACTGCTAAAAATGTGATATTGTAGACAAATCTATTTTTGGCAACAACAATTAAAAAACAAATAACAATTGTAGAATTGATTAAACTCTGCATATTCAGCTCTGGTCCAAGTAAATATAACTTTAACAACAGAATTATAAATGAAATAAATGGCCATATTAATGGAAAGTAGCTGAAATACCAGCGATAGGTGGCTTCTTGCCCAAAATTTTTTCCTTGACCCTAAGTTCATTGAATTCAGTCAAACAGTTTTAATATTTATGTCAGGAATGCTTATCTTAAAAGGGTTAACTGTAGGACATCAAAGCTGAGAGGTTGGGTCTTATTTTTTAAATCACAATAGCATAATTGAGTAAATGCATAAAAGGGTCACAAAACACGCATTTACAGTTACCTGGGGAACCTACTTGCTGAAGTCTTTCAGGCTGACCACAAACCAAACACTACCCCAATTATGGGCTCTCAGTTTTCTAACGCTAAAGCTCAAGTTGACAGTTTCTCTCCCCACCCCACACACACACACACACACTGTTGACTAGGGCCAGTTTCTAACCTTTGAGATGTCAAGCTTGGTCATCCAGGTGTCAGGGGGGCACTAAACATTGTTGTTGGGGGGAATAAGACAAAAGTCCTCGCTTTCTCTGGATAACACATCAAATTTTGGCATCTTCAGACTGTCAAAAAGGAGACAAATTTGCAAGAACATAATTAGCCAGTTTGCATATGGAAAAGCAATCATTCCATTCCACTCCTCCCCTTAGGCAAGAGAATGATGCTCAAGAAATGGGGTCCTCCCAATAAACAGCAGCAGCAACAGCAGCCTAGGCAGTTTGATGCCAGGGATTACATTAAACCATTGGCAGACATCTTGGAGCCAACATAGGAGTTGTGTCAAAGGGTAGGTAGCATCACAGTAAGGCTTCCTAAAGCGTGCATTTCATGCTACAACCTATTTTTTTTTTAACTCCAACTCTCAATCAACTGCCATTCCACGTTTATATGGATGCCACTCTTTTCAAAATCTCCAGATGTTTATAAACCAGTGATGCTGCTAGGTAGGAGAAATGGAAACAATTTTAATATCACATAATTATTTTTTTTTTCTTTTGAACTTAAACATGGTAAGTTGATAATACAGTTGGAAAAGAAACATTTTACTCAAGAAGTACCTCCCCCATCCTACCTCTCCAAAAGTGATGGCATTTTTTAATCTTAACACATTCCAGATTTTTGAAAAACCATGATTCTTCTCCAATTTCAAATTCATTATTCATCAATTCCATGTTAGAGGACTATCAAACTTCAGTTTTAACAAACAAACACACCTTCTACCAAGTTCTCAGTTGTTGCTAAATAGTACTACCCACTTTCACACAACATATGCAGATCTAGCAAATCTCATCTTGTGCCATACACTAAAGAATATCTATATAGGAAACTACATTTCCTGGCTTACTACTGCAACCACACAAAATCTTTAACATAATTCAGCATCTGTCAAGGTGCTTAGACGAGTAGTTATAGGTCTCAATACAGTTTACAACCAAACACCTGCATGTACTAGGGATGTTCAAATGAAACTCAACCTGATGCATTACAGCAACGTGAGCTTCATTTGAACATCCCTTGTAATTCTTCACATGCCAAAGCAACGAAAGCATCAGGGTTATAATAAAAACTTTAAAGGGAAAGAAAAAGAAAAAGCCCATTTCACCAATCTTCTAGAATTGTTAAAAATTGAAAGTAGAAATTTAGATACAGGTAATGTAACTTTATTAATGTCAATTACCTGGACTTTACTGAAGTGATTGATAACTTCCCAATGACAATTAATTGAAAAAAAATAATAACAGTTTTGACAATGGAAATGTGTTGCTTTGAGTATCAATTTATTTATTTTAGAGGGCAGCACTCCTTCAGTAAACAATGTTATAATTAAGAGTTCTCTGAGGATGCATTCTGGGACCAATCCTGTTTCTAGCACATAATAATATAGATGTTAAGTTGGTAAATAAATTAAAGAAGGTTGCTAGTAATCTCAAGTTATACAGCAAAGATAATACTGATCAAGTCAAATTATTCACCTCAGAGACTTGAATTGATTTTATGGGCTGATAAATGACAAGTATCTTTTAAGTGAAATATGGGTCCAATATTGGTTAAATGATGTATTGACAAAAAGTGATAAAGAGAATCTAGACATGAATATTCACTATAGCCTAAAATGTGATAAAGAATGTAGTATGATCTAAATATTAGATTTATTAAATAGAACTATTAGAATGAAAACAATTTTGGTACCATATTTAAAGTTTTGGTTAAATCTCATTTGAAACATTTGGCATTTTCATCATATTGAAGATGTTGCACGGTTGGAAGAGAAAATATTTTCCAAGAATAATTTGAGAAATGTCTCTATTTATTCTGGCCAACTATACAAAATTAATACTGCCCAGATTTCGCATTTACAGGGTAAACATACTTGTGCTTATACATTCATATAAGTTGGAATAGTTGCCAAATTAAGGTACTGCTGTGAAGAAACAGAAATGAGTATGTGGTGCCAAATATGAATAAAAGTTATTTGGGTAGTTTGTCTACATGTACTTGGTGAATTTAATGCACAGTTTGATGATGAAGAAAAAGGAAAATTACTTTACACTGCAGCTCAGTTATGGAAAATTTTAATGCAGAAATACGAGTGCAGCACTACCTTGAGAGGCAGTCTTGACTCCATACACATTTGTGAGAAGTGGTTGCTGTTGATTTAGGCAGAAGAGTGGACAGCATCAGTGCAACCAATTTTGGCAAAGTATGAAACAAAAGTATTATATAACCAAACCTCCAACCACCAATGTCTATACTCTTCTACCTACAGTGAACAGCATCTCAAATTAAACAAATAAGTGTGCTTGTGTTGAATTTGCTCTACTCCAACAATGTCAAGAGTTTATTTTTAATATAATGCTACACTTTTTATGTGACCACAAAAACTTATAATTTCTCTAATTTTTCTTTCCTTCTTAATCTTGGGTACATAAAGTCATCAAAATATAAAACAGTAAATAGTTTATTTGGCTAATTTTTGAGGCCAACAAAGGTTGTCTCCCTTGCAACAGGGGTACTATCTAAATATACTATTCAAAATTAAGTATATTTAAAGCAATATTTTCTTTGGCTTTCAGTATGAAAATGTTTGTTTGTTTTTGGAAGTTTTCATAAGAAAAATAATTAATGAATATAAGTAAGAGAGTACTGGATGTTTTTTTCTATTTAGATGCCTGGAATAAAATCCAAGTCTGATAAAAATTGTCATAAATGTAAAATGGTTATACCAGACTTCCATTAATTACATTTATACCACTATATACCAGTATCTTATTTATATTAAAGAAAAATGTTACACTTTATAAACAAAGTGTGAGAGGTGGAATCCTGCTGAAGATTTTATACAGGGTCAAGACCAATTAGAAAAGAAATTCTTAGTAATATAATATGAATGAAGACAATATCCATCTTATTTATGGGAATTTAAAGTTTAAAAATTTGTTTTTGTTGAGAGAGAGAGAGAGAGCATAACGATGGTGCAACGCATCCCACTCTTATGAAATGAGCGATTGAAGAAAAAAGAAAAGAAAAACTGACTGACTCAGTAATAAATGCTTTAATCATGTGTTAAATATCATACCAATAAGCCAGCAAAATAACCAACTCAATTTTATTACAGTACAAAACTACATGGTGGTGTATCTAAGATGGCAATTTATTGTCTTCAGAAAACAAGCCAGTTTTACTTAGGATTAGGAACATTCTACTGAACTAGATTCCTTTAGGATAATTCAGATTTAAACAAAAATCTTATAGAGAGACAGATCAATTAAAAAAAAATACACCAGAAAATCAATTTCTAAAGATGCAGGTGCCTGAATGAACATTTTAAAAAAATTAATTTTATAAAGTGATATCACACAACCATGAAGATTCTTTTTCACAAGTTAGGTAGATTAAAATGTTAGAAGAAACACAAGAGATATCCTCTTACCAGTATCCATAGAAATTCAGTAAATGGTTAACGCTGAGTAAATTTTTTTTTTAAATCTACAAGATAAATTACAAGATTACATAATCCATGTACCAGTGATAGTAGATATATATATTTATATATACACACACATAGGCCCATACTGATGTTACAACCATTAGAGGTAATTAAATTACTTCAACCTATAAAAGATTGATGTATTATTCACACACACACACACACACACACATTTATGTGCACAATCACAATCTTATGGAATATTTTGAAAAAATGAAATCAATTGACAATTTTTGAAAGAGAGAAAAGGTTTCAACAGTTTAAACTTCAGAAATGTGTCAGTACAAGTAACCTGGGCACAAACAAAAAGTCTCAGCTGTACACCTATACCTATATGGTAAGTACCACTGTTGTAATTTTTTTCAAAGTTATCATCTAGGAAGAGTCTTCGATTCATGTATTTCCAGTTAAGACAAAATTTAATTTTTTTTGCCACCATTATTGGTTCTGATTTCCCCTACAGAACAATTCTATAGGATTAACATCTATAGCAAATGGACTCCTTTAGAACCCTCAAATCCAGGTAAAAGCAAGTGACATAAAGAATATTGGAAGTGTGAAAATACATGTACTGCATTAATCAAAGATAGATATAATGTTTATTATGATTTTAATAAACTTACAAATACAAATAAAATCTTATCAAAGTGCAAGATTTTGAACAGTTGACAGGTTTTTATGGAGCTGTTGTTATTAAAAGACAACAAATGCTACTGTTTCCAAGATCATTTTGCCTCCCTTCTTTGGAATGCCATTACATGTCTGCCATCCTTTATTTGCTACCCCACCAACCCAACACACACAACACACCTCATAAGCAGAGCTTTATAGTCTAAAATGAAATTCTCCCATAATTTATCAAACATTTTTCAATGTTTCCAAAAACATCAACAATTATATGTATTTTGTTTTTTTTTTAAGTTTATTTGCTTTTATAAAAGTCATAAAAACAATCTTAAGTTATGCCTATGTTTCTGTCTGAGTTAATCACCATTTGTGGAAGACTGGCCAATAACAATATTATTTTTTAAAACTATACATAGATTTCCCAGCTAGTTAGTAAACGTAAAATACTGAAACTATCAAAATGCCTTTCTTTCTATTCAATTCTGTTTATTATTTCTTTACAGTGTCAGAGATGATAGCATAGTTGAATTACCACAAAATACTCATCTTTCCAGTTTTTTTTAATATTATTATTCTATGCAAAGTCATTCAGTGCAGAGCCTATGTATTGGGTTTAGTGTAGTCAGAATGATCAAGTAAAAATTGATTTTTAAAATTTATATTTTATTCTGTTTTTATTACAAATTAATAAAATTAACATTTTAAACAAAAATTCCATAGTTTCTGCATTTCAAATGGTTTGGTCCTAATTCAATAAGATGAAGTACGAAAATGAGTGGGTACGTGTTTTTGTAGAGTATAATACAAGATACATTCAAAAGAAACCCAGCCAGATACGATTATGGTGATGCTATTTTAGAGAAGTTTCAATTGAACATCCCTAGTATCATCTGCATTTTCTTAAAGCTGAATCACACTTGCTTTAAAATTTTCCTAAAAGCTTTTATTTTTCTTAGAATATAATGGTTTCCTTCTATCCCAACTCTGTTAGATAAGCCCTGGCTATCATTAATATCAAAATAATAGCAGCATTTTTTTTTTTTTTTTAATATTTTGTGTTTGGCCAAACTTTGTAAAACTACCGTTTCCTAAATATTTCAGATTGTAATAAAATAACTAAATTTAATTCAATCTTTGAACTATATTTGAGTGGTTGACTCCAGTTGTGCAGTGGAGCTAAGTAAAAAAATACATCAAATAAAATCAGCAACCAGATGCACAAAAATTAATCAATCAATCAATCCTGATGATGTCATCCATCCAAACTAATCCTCTACTTTCTTTAGACTATAAAGCAACAGTAACTGTAGATACTTTCACCTGTCAGCTGGCAGTAACAGATTCTAGCATGCACAATGCTGGAAAACACTATGCAAATGTTGGCGTTTTTTCTGAAGAAAATGAACCTCTTTGGTAGCATAAAGATTGTGGTCACTGATATTTAAATCTTTAGCCCATGAGACTATCTGCAACATTTGACTATCAATGGTTATCTTTCATCAACGATTTCAGCAGTTAGAAAAAGGAGAAATGAATGGAGCTAGAAGTCTCATTCACACAATCAACAAGAGTCAACAATTGTGAAGTTTTCTAAAAAAACTCCACATAGAAAAGTGCCATAAAACAAAGTTTGCTTTAGCAGAATGCATGTGATACGTCTTAGATTCTTGCTAGTTTTTAGACAACCAAATAAAATGTAGCATTCTAGAATGTTCTCTGCAATTAACAGATGTCTACAAAGGATCTACTGCAAGTGTGAGTGCATTCTCATAAAATAGCAAAAACCATCTAGGTGGCAAAGTCATATAGCCCATCCATTAGAGTTAGGATTAACAGTTACACTCCTAAAACCAGAACAATACAGCTAATAAAACAATTTTTTTTATAATATTAGAAAACTTATGCATATAGAGACGTAATTTATTTGGCTTGTTCAGAAAAGGTATCATGTCTGATTTCTATGGATAAAAAGTAATTAATTTGCATCTTTCAAGAAGCATTCTCTCATTCCCAAAATCTGCAAAAAAATTTTTTGAGAATTGACAAAAAAAAGGAACTACATCACTAAGTAAGAGAGATGCATTTTTACTTCCACCATTAATGAATGCACTACACTATAAAGATGTGATGAAGCAACAGCCAGTGCCACAGTTCATGTAATCAAAACTGACAATCAGATTAACAATAACCTGATCCTCTCATATGTCAGCTAGCAATCAGGTAGGGGAGGAGGAATGTTAGCAGCTAAAGACTCACAAAGCATGTCACATCAGATAGCTAAGTCTCTGCCAGCAAACATTAAGTGATCCTTCTATGTAATCCTAGGAGACCTGCTAATCCCTACCTGGTCCTGTCAGCATCCATAAAGTTTTTTTATTTTTTACAGACATTAAGCCTGATCTAGGGATTTTGCTAGATAACAGCTATCATTTAGTTTTTCAGCATTAACATTCCTAAAAATTTTTTTTTAACACAATATTGAATATTTGCTATGTTTATCATGTTATATATTTGTCTATCATATTTAAAATCCATGCTGCAATGAACAAAATATCCCAGGTCATTTCTGCAGTAGGGAAACCTTTGAGTTGGGTAATTCATTCTGTGCAAGTCATGGCCTAAAAGCACTGAAATAAAAAAGTTTATTTTCTTGAAGCTAAAGACCCCTGAAGACTGCATTCATATGCAAATGTAATTTTACTACATATTTCAGTAACACCACAGTCTGATTTCTTTTTCCCTTTAAACCCTCCTTCGTCCACTAGATGATTTTGTTTAGTTAATGCCTTCACTATCTGACCTCCAATTATACAAGAAAAAGAAAGAAGAATTTTGTTACAATCTCATTCATTAGCTATGTCCTGTCAAGAATATACAATTTCTCATTCTTTTGATTTTTTCCTAATTTCAGTCATTTTTTGAATATCATTTCACAGGTGTTAGTACTGCTCAGTCTCGATAAACTATCGCAATTGTAAGAACACTGTGTTGAACTGTCTAGAAGATTTTTGAGTGTCAGATGACTTTTAAAAAAGTTCATGACCATTCATGAACTTTAACAAAAAATACAGATGCCATTTTAATGCTATCTTTCAAAACAAAAACAATGTACATATAATACTGCGATAAGGCCTATGAAAACAAGCTCTACTGTGTGGCTATCAGCGTTTAGCTGTTTGTTTTATTTTTTTTTCCATAATCCACAAACAAAATTTAATTAATAAAATCTACTTCAACAAAGGCTGTAAAGAAATGTTAAAAAGTCAGTGTCTGAGGGTGAACATGCAGGAAAAAATCTATACCAAACAGAAAACTTTTAGCCTTTTGTAAGTTGTTACCATGACCAGCTTTATCAAAGTCAAATAGTGAGTGAGTCGTCTCTTTCCCTCTCTCTCTCTGTTGGCCATTTACACAAATGCATGAAGAATTAAATGGGATTTTTTAGTTAAGATTTCAACACGCAGTGATCCATGCATCCTGACAGTTGAGGCAGCATGGGCATCCAAGACCATTGTAGATATATGAGATCTTACTTATGGCTGCCATGTACTTAGCAGTAGTAAACTTTATTTAATTTTTAGCCATTAAAATTTAGAAGGCCCCATTATTCTAGAGGTTATAATAGAGATTCAAAAAACCAAATATATTTTGATTTTAAAAAGACTTTTTTAAAGTAAGATGGACAGAGTTGCTATACATAGATGGAAACCTGTAAGGATGTTTCCAAATGTGCAGTCGAAAAAAGGAATTAGGTTTCCCTCTCTCTACTTCTGTCACATAAACAAAATGCTATGACAACAAACATAATATGCTATCTTGAATGCTGACACAAATCCCAACAATTGACCTCAATTTGGCAAAAAAAAAAATAAAGGAAAAGCTGTTCTTTCCTGTTCTAACACAACAGGTACAACATATCAAAACCACATGTTACACTTCTCCCTGCCCCCATTTCAACTTGTCTACTGCCTAATGACTTCACCCTTGATCCCAATTCACATAAAAATAAAGCTGTGAATGCCTTTTATCCCCATCATACAGCTTTTCCAACTCCTGGTAACTCACTCCTTTATTGATCTGACATGGTTACCAATGAAGGCTGTCTCCATTACAGGAGATTATCCTAGCAGAATTTAAGAAGTCAGAAGTTACAGGTCACAGCTGCTGAAAATGGTCATCCACTCAGCGACCTACATCATAACTTCTCATAGTGTTCTGTGCTGCATTTTACTGCCATGCATCAGTCTAAGAAACAGGTTATTGAGATTCGTGCAAATTGGAAATGATGATAATATTGTTAGTGTTTCTGAGATTTATACAATTTTCTTGGTCCAAAAATGTCACTGGCAAGTACACTTCAGTCACATATGCAAAGTAAAATCAGAAAACTAATAATCTGCAGCGAGTAGATGAGAATAAAACCAGTCTGACTTTCACACATGCACAGTAAAATTGAAACAAAAATGTAACCTATTATTATTTATGAAATAAGATGTCAAACAAGCTTTTTCTTATTTTTTAAATCTCAGAACAGCTATGATGTTAGAACTCAAGCCATTTGTATGCAGGTTAGTCAACATAATATCTGCTGACTTTTACTAATTGATGAGAGAAACATTTGCAATCTTCACACTAAGTTGCATCAACTGCTTAAATTTTTCTGTCAACCACCACAGGATGAATAATTGCTGTTAAATTACTGACAAGTGGAAATATAATTGCTACAATGACAACAATGGCCGAGTGTTTTATCAATATTTTTCTCCTTTTTTTTTCCACTGATATCTACAAGGGAGACAACACTGGTAAAGAAGCGTAGTGCCACAACTGTCTGCTAGGAAGTGCTGCCAATCCAACACTTCCCACTTCAGCAGGGAAATTCCTATTATAAATCTTCCTCTTTTAAATGTGGGAGGAAACTTTGGTGACCATAGGAAATGCATACAATGGCTGAATGATGAAAAGAGAGAAAACACTATGTGAGAAATGCAGTATGCCAAACCGAGCTGATCCCAACTGGTATTCAAACTTAGTCCTTATCAGCTTTGGCAATCCAACTACTGGACCAACATTCTGCCATCAAGGCAGTGACTTTGACACCCACCATCTAGTGATTGGCAATCACAAGCATTTGTCCAATCTCTAAATATGAGCACTGCTTTGTCAAATGGTAAGTGGTGAGTGCCATAGTTGTAAGTTCAAGCAATGAGGGGAATTCATGCAATCACACAACTTCTACATGACAGAATTGATTTCTACATTTCTTTATTTTTCTTGTTTTTAGTGACACTCAACATTAATGAAAATTTGTTATTAATAACTGCAATGTAAATCAATGGCATAAAATGTATGAGCAATACAATTGATTGTAAATGATTTTAAAATATAAAAAATATGCATAATAGCCTCATTAAAAATTAAAACAGGGAACTTCAGAGGTGACAGATTGAATGCCACTATAGCTTAGCTAAAATTCCAGATATCAATCATCAGCAGCACTTGCAAGAGAATTAATAAAAATCTACCAAGCAGCATTTTGGTTGCTTTTCAAATTCAGAAATATTTCTGACCCCCTCTCTCCTTTCCTGGCAGCCAAAAACTAATCTATCCTTGAGGGTGGCAGAAAGATTGAAACAAACAGATAAGCCAAAACTAGTTTGGTGGTCAGACATGGTCATACTTTCAACTGAAAGGCAGCCAAAACTATCAGAGATTCAATCTCATTCATGGGAAAACATCAGTTCATTGCCACATTGTTTTTCTCTGATGAATACTGCAGCTCTCTTGAAGAAATGCAGTACCTAATTTGTTATGAGGATGAATTATTAAAAGATTTATCATTCATTTTTTCTTAGTCTCGTAATGGAAAAGAAACAAAGAACAGCACAACATCTATTATAACTTTTTCAAGTACAGATTGATACCAACCTTAAGGGGGGAGAGAGACAGGAGGCATAATTATAAGATGAGACCAAGTCTAATTATCCATTACTCTTGCTCACCAAATATCAGAGTTGTCCATACTTCAGACAAACAAAGTTGGCTAAAAATGAATTTAAGCCAAGTTGATTCTGATCTTTTTTCTGTGTACAAAGCAGAATTGTCAAACTTATTATCCTGCACTGTACAATAGTTATTTGAAGATAAGCAGCATGGCCAACATAAAAAGAAAGCCACAGTAACAAACATGAGCAGGGTTATACTTTTCAGATTCATCAAAGTGAAGATTCTGTTCAATTCAGGAATCTAAGAAAATTCAAATCCATCTGATATGTCAATTTCTTCTTTGGTTCTCTTGCCTGATTTTTCTTTGTCTTCCAGAAGGTCTTCAGAAAAACAGCCACCCTGTGAGGTCCTATTAATTCCTAATGTTCATGTGAGAATTCTGCTAGTCAGTCCATCACTTTCAAAATGCCACCTGCTTCTTTACTTTGCAACCACTTCAGCAAGATAGATGTTTCCTTCAGATTGCTATCATGATGCATAACAAAAATTTTACCTTTAAGATGCTAATTACACAATTAATTAACAATTTCCGAGATTCGTTTAGAAAATACATCAGTTCCATAGTGCAGTTAGAGTTGTTTAATACTTCTTTCAATTAATGAACTGCAATACACAAGAGTTGAAAAGTCAGAAGCTAATTGGATAATCTGTCATCTCACTGCAAAGTTACTACTTTGTCTGTGACAAAACTGCAATTCTCCGCTTTATCTCTTTAACTGCTATTTACTTACATGGTTCCAGTTACATTGTACATCTTCAAGGCAGACATAATACTCCCCAAAAAGTTCAAGGCCAGATATTTGATGTGCATCATTTTGCTTCATCATCATCACCCCCACAACAAAGTAGTTCATTTGTTAAAGCAAATCTGCCAGAAAGTGTTGGATACCACTAATTGTTCCAATAATAATGAAAATTATTCTCTTTAAATTATGCCTGATATAAGCCCAAATGCACTATTGTACAAATTTCCCTGATCTACCAGATCTAGGAACCATTTGAAAGAATATTCAACTGTTATACAGTTCACAATAGTAATTTATGTAAGTTGCTTAATCTGATAAAACAAGTGTAAAAAATTTATTACCAATTGTATATGTCATTAAGAAAATATTTAATTATCAATTATATTAATTAAGAAAATGCTGTTGCCTATATAAACAAGCATTTTATTTTTTTAAATTTTATAAAATAAAATTTAAATTTGTTTTTTTTTCATGTGTTTATCTTGTAGCCAAGTTCTTCAACTAATGCTAACAGGTTTCTCTCTTTTTTTGGCCTTCACAGTATTGCATCATGGAAATTATTTTTTGATTATATACAAAACAGCACAAGATCACATCTCCCCTGAAGACATCAGGCAAAGTTGTTCCACATCCACATTGAAAAACAGTTTGCACCATAAAATATAATAAATCTAAAGCAATATAGACCAAAATATCATCACTATGATTTGCAAGGTCCCATAAACAGGTTTTACCAGCTTATCCTAAAATTTAAAAAAAACACTAATTATCAAAAAGAATGGAAAGTTTAGTTATTTCAAGACTCCAACCAAAGAGACCTAGTATTAATTAAGTGTGCTGCCCACACATAAACAAAAGGCTTGGCTTCCATTAAATTAAAGATAACATGCATTATTTTTTCTTTCAAATAACAATAATGAAAATTACACTACATTCTTCCCTAGACATTCAATGGCAATCTTCAGATATGCATCATAATTATTCATATCTCTGGCCTGATAACAGATAAAACAATCAGAGCACATCTTCCATCATCTTTATTATCTAAATAAACTATTCAAACCATACCACAGTTACTGTTATATTTATTTCCCTTCTTTTCAGTATCATTAAAACCTAATTATTTGTCCCTCTTATTCACTAAGAGGCAGCATCTTCATGATTTTTAATAAATGTATATATTAACTTTTGGGCAGTTCTTCATGGTTAGCATTTAAACTAGAACAAAGTTAACGTGCATTAGATTGCACTGTAAACATTAGAGACACCTCCATGCAAACTTAATTAGCAAGGTCCAAATTTTTTCATAACGCGATAGCAATCCAAAAGAAACATCTAACTTTCTGAGATAGTATTTTCAGGGTAAATGAGCAGATGGCAGACAAACTGAATGTGATGGACTGGCCAGCAGAATCCTCTCATTAGCACTATTGAGCACAAAGGCAGTGTATAGCACAACAAAAAGTCATAAGAGCACCAATAATAAATTACAGAACATTGTTCAAGACAAATGGAGTAATATTCAACTCAATTAAATTTAAAACACCATTCAATCAGAGACTGAAGAGATGAAATAGTATATACCAAGTGGAGAAAAGAAAAACAGTAATTAATAAATTATTTATTTATTCAAAAGTACTTATCACGTTTGTGTGATTATGCCTGTTAAACACAATATTAGTACTAAATAATGAAATAAATACTAATATATGGTTCATATAATTCCACTTTCCAGTACTCTATGTATGTATGTATGTGTATATAGTAGAGGTATTGTTCAAATAAAACACTGAAATAGTATCGCTATAATGGTATCTGGATGATTTCGTTCAAACATCTCTACTACATACATAAATGCTAAATCTAGATATCAGCAGTCCTTAAAGAGGCCAAGGCACATTTATTTAATTCCTGGACTGCCTAATAATGTTCAGACTTAATCAAAATGGAATACAGACAAAAGGTTTTGTAATTTCCTTTCTACTGAGATTCATGTCCACCCCATAACACATCAGCATAAGATGATCTAACAAACATCATTAGAAAACACATCAAACATGTATTTATAGACAAGTTTTAATAAGGGGAGAAAAGGGGGGAGGGACTACAAAGCAAATTGTGAACAGTGTGAAGTAGATTTCTTTCTAGAGTAGAGCCTAATTTAGATTAATGAAATAGAAAACCAACAGAGATAAAGGAGCAGAATGTCAGTCCATTTAAAGTGTGAATTTATATGTAATATATAAAATTATTTGGCCTGTGTAAACATTACATTTTATAACACTTCATATTATAGATAGAATCTTGAATAAAATGTATTCATTTCTCTTGGCTTCATTCCACCCTCCCCCCAAAAAACAAAAAAAAATTGTTTATTCTGATCATCTTATGACACAGCATTTTTTGGTATCCAGATCATAACCACTTTTCTTTAACGCCTTTCCTACCAAACAAAAGATGTTTACAGACGTTTCTTTAATTGATATTAGATGAGAAGATCATGCCTTACAAATCACCATTTGATGCTTACCATGCGTCATATTTTAGATTTAAAGAGTTTTAAAGTTAGCTTTAAGTACGAAGTTCCATGTACAGAAAGATGTATAGTGCTTAATTACCAGTTTTAATATATTAATTTGTCTGATCCATTGTCTCAGGATAAGATTTTTTTTTTAAATAATAATAAGACTAGCAGATAGTAGAAGGGATGCCTTAGCTATTACTGCTTTATTTCATCGTTAAATTTATGGAAGTTTAAATGTTTCATTTAACTTTGCTCCAACTATTTATTAAAGTTGTCATGCAAGTTTTTAATTATTGAGGGTACATATATCCATGATTAATATGACCTTATCACCCAAATATGTCTACAATGAAGCATGGTCATGAATTATTCTATGCCAAAAAGAGAGATAGAATCTTTTATCATCTAAGTATGCAACTGGCCCAACAATTAAGCCCTTGTTTGTGGCCACCTGGACTGTCAACACCATCTACTATTAAATTATGGTCTCACACCAACATCCACCTCGTTAGCTGACTTGTTAATGGCTGATCTGGTTCACAGAAAGGTTGGGTGGAATCAAGCCACCTATGGAAACACGAATAAACCAGTCAGATTTACCTGGCCACAAAAAATCTTTCTGCTGGTCAGTGGACTTTCCCTGGATCAGCCTCCCCAATACCGTGGGTGGTGCTGCTCTTTAATGACAAATAAACAGACAAAACCAAACACTGAGCTGGGAAAGACGACTTGCAAGGATTAGAGATTTCCCTCACTATTGTGGGAAATGATTCCACACACCTACTGTAAATAGATTCTGGTTAGAACCCAATTTGCAAGCAAATACCTATGGAGGCCAGACAAACTTTTGCCACCTTACACAATAAACATTTTAATTGGGAGATTCTTGCTCATCACTTTCAAGTGGCTTCACAGCGAAGAATACCGATAACTTAATATGCAATATTTCCAGGATCTAATGAAAACCAGTATTTTAATAAGGATGTACACATACACCAAAGGTTCAAAACAAAAAATGTCCAAATACTGCTGATCTAACAAGTTCATTTAAAAGATCTTTATTCAATAATTGTCTATGCTTTGTACTATCATCCCATGTATTTGAGTAATCAAGAAAATATTACATTTTTCAACTAAAAAAAAAAAAGTAGTAACTCAAGTTATCTTTCATTTTTTTTCAATTTAGAGTCGAATTTCCTCCTTCAAGGAATATCAACCACATGTGGAAACTAGATCCATATGAGAAACAAATACCTTCACCACTCAAATCAATCCACCAGAGAGCTTTACTCCTATCTAGATCTAGTGACTTATCTATAAAATCAGCAGTTTTCCCCTGCTCATATAGTGTAACAGTGCCAAAGCTGCATGCCAGTAAAGATGGCAGATGCTGCCCAATGCTACAGGTACCAGGGAACAGTAACTACAGGTGAACACATTGCATAAACAGAACAGAAGCATTCTAGTTTTGACACTGGCACCTATTTATCTTGCAGATTGTCCTACCTGATTGCCACTGCCAACCAGGCAGCAAGAAATGAAGAAACCAAATATTTCATCAATAATAATAAATAATAATAATAATAATAATAATAAAATAATAATAATAATAAAACTCCATTAAAACTTGAAGTAGCAGGTGGTTGAACTGATAAAACATCTCACTAACAATCCATCTTGATAACTTCCATAATATACTTACTTGAAAAGTGTTTACCATAATTTATAAAGAAATTAAAGTATTTCTCAAAATTTCAAATCAAATTATTATTATTATTAAAATAACATTACTTGTACAGTCTATGATACAGAAGAATTTCTAAGAATGAAAAATAGGAAAAGCTGACAGTGATTTTGAAGAAATGAGTTAATATCCAAAAACAGCAAGAGAATCCATAAGGTTTTGTAGTAGACCCTTCATTTTTTTTAAAGTTGGATCCAGCATGAATTTCAAACCATCATTTGCAAGCACTCATTGCCAGTTACAACTCAATATCTCATTACTGTTTTTAACAGACAGTATCATAGAAACATGGCAGGGCATTTTGAATACACAAATGAAAATTATTTAACATTATTTACTGTTAATCATTAACCCTCTGCATAACACATGGGTACCCCACTACCATTTAAATCTATATTACTGAGAGCAATTTGAGCCATAGTGATTGTAACACAGCATCTTTTTCATTAATATAACCCTTTGCAACACCAAATCCCTATCGCTCCATGTGTCTTACTATATAGGTGTGTTGGCTAAATACACAGTTAGTTCAACACAAACACTATTAACTAGTGCTCATAGGCTGGGATGATATAAGTAACAAAAAACTAATGTGGTATATGGAGAATTAATGAGTGTATGTAACACTTCTTCCTGATCACATGTTTCAAATCTCTTTTAAAATTCTTTCATAAATTTTTTTCATGCAATTGAGTGGAACAGCGCATACATGTCTCCACAATGTTTCAGAGTTCGTCAACATTTGTTCATCGCTATGCTGATGTAGTTGCTTGGTAATATCCTTATCAGAATTCTTGTTGCAGATGCCACCAGTAACATCAGCTTCTTTATTTTGCAAATACTGCTTCTCCATGAAGCATCTACATTAAGATTAACTACACAAATAATCGACAGTATTATGGAGGGACTTCTAAAATTTGTATCCAGTAATTTATCTAACATTTTTAAACTCTTGTTCAGAACATTTAATTTTTTTTTTAAAGTATTTTTCTACATGTTTTGTGTGAGCAACAGAAATAAATTGTAGAACAAAGCATCATTCTGCAAAAAGAAATATTTCATAAACATTTTAATGGTATTTTTCTAAATATTTTTTAAATATTCCAGTTTTTTTTTTGTTTGTTCTGCTTAGTTTTTAATGAGAGTAGACTTAAAAAGTATTAAAACTATCAAAAGGATAGCAGCCTTATGCAAAAACTACTTCATTGAGATGCAATGATGTATGAAAGCAACAAATAAAAAATGGTCCCTTGGGCTCCCAGTGTTACACTGACAAAAAAGATATTTCTATTTTAGGAAATTTTGCGAGTGTTTAAAAAGTATTTCCTCAGGGGGCTCAATAAAAACAGAAATAAAAAGAACCAGCTGAAAAAATCATGATGGCATATGACAAGCGTACATTATGTATATCATCCTAGATTCCCAAAGCATATCTTAACACTCCCATGGGGAATTTTGCGCCTGAAGCTAGGGAAAGTGTGTTAGAAAGTGTCAAAGCTGTGACATTGGCAAGTAAATATGTTATATGCCTGAAGACTCTCTGATGCCTAAACTAGTAGCTAGTTTATTTCTTCCTCCTCCAACCCTAGCATTCCTATCTTTTGACTCTGAATGACAGTGTCCTTGCTTTCTCTGACCTTTCTGTCTGTGCAATGAAAAATGTCTTGTGTCATTATCATGAACATCAGTAAAGTTCATTGAAAACTCCCCAGTGAATGGCAACATCTCCTCAGTCCCTCCTCTCCCCTGGTTATCCTGCCCTGATGTTCATGTACTGCTTACAGTAGAAAGCAGGGCTATCAAAGGAAACCTTGTAAACATCCCAAGTTGGAAAAGTACTGCCTCTGCCAAAGAAACCCTAACAGTACAAAAGAGCAACTTAATCCTCAAAGTATCTTCTCAGCCAACACAAAACAAACATGAAAGCATATCAAGGAGAAAAGCCAGTATTTCAGAACCATCTTTAAGATGTGCTATAGTTCATTGAAAATGTTTCAAACTATTAATCAGAGTAAATGTTAATATCTGTACCCCTAAAAAAATAGTTATTCGCTCACTGAAAGGGCCAGTTCTATTCTTGAAACAATTCACTATCCTCTGAAAGCATTTCTATACAATGTGAATCCCTAATCTGATCTGATCTGATCTCCCTCCCACCCAGTTAAAGATATGAACTGTTTTCTCAAACTGATGGTTCTGAAACTACAGCAGGGGCAAGGGATGAGATTTAATTAAAATCACCTTCAATGGAAATATGCAACAAAGAGATTATATACAACATGTTAAGAATTTTTAGTGTGTCTTAATCTCTATAAATTTGAAGTTATCACTATCTACAAGTGGAAAAGATTTAAGAATTCCATTTAAATGATATATGGGTAGCCAAATAAATAGTCAAACTCAATATGGTTACATCTCAGAGTTACAGTTAGACTAATAAGACTTCAGCTCAAGCTTCACCAGAAAAGACATTTTGAGGAGAGCCACAAGCAAATACCATTTCTTTTTTTTTATCAGAAGTTTGTTGAAAGTTAGATCTTTGTACACAGTAGAGAAATTGGTCAGGTTGTAATATTCAAAAGTGATCTTCCTTTGTATAACTGACTTAAAAGCCAAGATCATAACTTTTTTAAAATCTGCATACAACTATTAAAAACAAATTCATGCACTTCAAATGCATCACACCCAAGTCCAACATAAGGTATTCATGTCCATTGATGGTTAATGATAAACTGAGAAAAATTGTAGCCCTATCAAACTATCTTTTGGTAATTTTTCCTCTATTATATACCTTTTCTTCTTTTTTTTTGAATACAAAAATATTTACTTGACAATTATCTTTTTTTTTTTTTACAAACAGTAGTTCTAAAAAGTCAATCACCTTTCCAAACTAATTTTAAAAAATATATAAAATAATAAAGTTAATTAGTTTTGCAAGGATAGCTCAATCTTTGGAAAACTAGTTTCAGTGGTTTCTTGTAAACACATAACAGAGATATTATAGATACAGGTATACATGATTGAATCCAATGCTTAGATTTTAATGCTCATCCGATTTGAGAAAATCAAAGCGTTAATTTAATAAAAGCAGCATATGTAGCACACCATAATTTCAAGTTATGGGGATTAGAGACTGACATAACATTGTTTCTACTGTGACATGGTATCCAGTCACTCCACAGAACCAATGTCTGCTCTATGGATGGCCATAGCACATCCTTGTATAGACTGACATAACATTGTTTCTACTGTGACATGGTATCCAGTCACTCCACAGAACCAATGTCTGCTCTATGGATGGCCATAGCACATCCTTGTATAGACTGACATAACATTGTATCTATTGTGACATGGTACCAAGTCACTCCACAAAACCAATGTCTCACTATGGATGGCCATAGCACATCTTGTATAGACTGACATAACTGTGCTTCTATTGTGACGTGGTACCCAGTCACTCGACAGAACAAATGTCTGCTCTATGGCTAGTCATAGTGCATCATTATATAGAGTGACATAACATTGTATCTATTGTGACGTGGTACCCAGTCACTCAACAGAACCAATGTCTGCTCTATGGCTAGTCATAGTGCATCATTATATAGAGTGACATAACATTGTATCTATTGTGACGTGGTACCAAGTCGCTCCACAAAACCAATGTTTCACTATGTCTGGCCATAGCACATCTTGTATAGACTGACATAACTGTGCTTCTATTGTGACGTGGTACCCAGTCACTCCACAGAACCAGTGCCTGCACTATGGCTGGCCATAGCACATCTCTGTAAATAGTATATAATTAACTGTTCTCCTTCCAACTTCAGTTATGAAATAAACACACACACACAAACATTATATGTTTCTTCCAAGACCAATATGAAGGGCTGTGAAAAAAAGACTAGGAACAGCTGTTGAAACAAAATTATTACCATGAAGTATGAAAATAATAAAACGATAATGTTGAAAATGTACTTACAGTCGATACAACTTAGGCATGTTGGCAAAAAGAAGATCCGGCAAAGAAACTAACTGGTTTTTGTTTAACCGTCTGAAAAAAAAAAGAAAGTTTTCTTATCAACAGGTCATTCAAATAAAAAAACTAAAAAAAGGTTTCAAAATAGATTAATTATTCATTGTTGCTTCTCCAGATTCATACTATATGATATTTCTTTGCAAAAAGATTGTTAATAACCTCACTTCCAGTTTAATGATATGCTATAATATTTACAAAAGTTACTGGTTTAGTTCAGCCTTTCTTCATCCCCTTATTATCAATAAAAACTGACTGATAATAACCCTGTTTTGTTGATGATTTTTTGTCAACATCAACAGAGTACAGTCACCTGTTAGTGTGCAGTGATGCTATTTTAACAAAAGACCTGGGCTGGAGCGTTCATTCAAGTAGCTTAAGCTGGTCTCAAACCTGCAGCCTCCCCCCCCCCCACCTGGCTGCTGATTTCTGTATCGACTCATCTGCCCAGATATCTCTCACTCTCAGATACCTAAGTCCATTTATCAGTTAACAGAGAGCACCCAGATTTTACTAATGTGACACTGAGTGTACTTGGTTAATCGGGAACCAAACCAATTATTTTCCAGGATTAAAACATGATGATGGCAATAGAGAAAAATCAGCAAAAAATTGGTCCATCAATTCTTTGTACTTCAACTGAAGAGGCAGCCAAAACTGCCACTGAATAGCATAGAAGCAATATACATTTTCAGGAAAAACAAGTTTAAACCTCTGTATACCTCATCAGGTGCATTTGCACCCACCACCCTTCAACTCTGTTTCACTCATCCTCTATGGCCCAACCTGTGCTGTGACACACAGTACCTCCTTCTTCCTTAATATAACGACAAATCTGTATGCTCCAACCTCAGATGTTTTACTTTACATTGCAGATGTGTTGACTAAATACACAGCCAGTCCAACACAAATACTAAATAGTGCTTCTAGGTTGAGCTGGTATAAGGCATGTAAAAATTGATGTAGTATGTATACAAGACATCAATTTAACAGGTGCAAATTACATACAAAAGAGAAAGGTTACTATTTTAAACTGTTGTACAATTTGGACACATTAAAATAATCAAAATATTTCAAATATTGCAATGCAAAAGCATCTCAGTTATCGCTGGATGGAAATTTGATTCAGGTTCCATACAACTTTGTATTTTTTTTTCTTTGTAATCTTGCCTGACACTTATATACAACAGAACATTTTTGTTTTGGTTTTTCACTGAAAAACATTTTATAACCAATTTTTTAAAAAAATCACTTGTCTCTGTTTTGTTCATATTTTATTTGAGGTGTTAACCCTTTGAAGATTACACCTGTATATTTGTGGGCAGTGAGTACTAAGAGCTGACAGAGTCATCATATAAATATATGTTTCCAAAATTTCGTGTGGATTGTAGAAAGCCACTACATTCAGTCCATCAGAATCAATACCCATCTATGTAATCACAGAAATGTACTCCTGAAAGAGTTAAAAGCATTCAACGGCAGTAATTTTGTTTATAAAATAAATTAAATTATGACATTATGAAAATTGATGAATGACGTGAATAAATATATACAGAGACTGGTGAGCACAGAGGACATACTACAGAGTTTGCACAGTCTTATAAGCTGAGGTTGTTCATCATCAAAATACATTTTTAAAAAAGAAAAATGTCCATTGGACGAGGAGACAACTGTTATAAAACCTAAAAGCTTTCAGGGTTACTGTACCATGCTTGCCTCAAACAGCTATTAGAATATTAGTGGAGCACTCAACCTTCAGCACACCATTGGTTTATTTCTTATCAAATGCACGTGGAATCTTCTTTTTGTATTTTTAATAGTTATTATTACTAGCACTCTTTTTCCGAAAGACCATAAAACTAAAATGCTGTCAAATAAAAAAAAATTGTTTATTATCCTGATAACTTGCACATGTCAACCTGGCAAAATGTGTATGTGGATGTAGATGTGATGTGAGGATCCCAGTCCACCTACTTTACCCATAACCCTAAAGTACCAATCAGGAAATTAATCTGCTTATAACAAATCCATGGCTTGAGGAACTGCTCACAGCCAAATGCAACTCCATAATCATTGCAGTATAATCGTGGGTACTTAAGGCTACTTAGAAACTTTAAACCTGGTGATAAGACTGGAAAGGGAGGCTTGTTTAGACATCGTTTTTCAGTTCTAGTATCTAAATTCAGTCCAGGTAGGAAAAGGCCAAACTCTTTCCAAAGATCTCAACAAGATGCAAGTATGTATAACTGAAAGAGAGAGGAGCTGCTCTCAAGCTAAGTAAAGTTGACCCAAATCTTCTACAAGTTACAGTGGCAGTTACCTTTTGTAGGAAAGTTGTTTTATGGCTAACCCTATAATTTCAAAAAGAAAACAAGCAAACTAATCAGAAGTCATCTTTCAATAACAATATGAACAATCATAAATTCTCATAAATCAGAAAGTACAATTTTTAATTATCCATGAAGATTTTTCAGCTCTCTTTAGAGCAAAAGAACAAATTTATCACATAACTCAACATTTACACTCGTGAAGTAACATAACATGGAGTTGTGTTCTTATAATTTTTCCCATTACAATCTTTTCTCTATTAGAAGACCTAAAGATCTATGGGTTTTTTTGTTTTTTTTCATAGCCATATGACCATTTAAACCAGCATCTCAAAGGCACTTTTATACTGTTGTCAGAGATACCAGATTTTCTTTTATACTATTCAGCTGAGCTCTAATTTCTGGAGCTGTAAGTCTTCTATTTCGTCTGCTCAGCATCATAATATATTTGTCTTCTCCTTTTAAATATTACTCTTGTTCTCACTGTATTGCTCCCAGTCGTCTTGTATCTTCCCAGTGTATAGAGAACGCCTTTGTTAGAAATTCCAAAGTTTCTTGGCAATCTCTCTTTCTGTCAGGCCTTCCCTTCTCAAAGTACAAATAGCAGATCACATTTCAAAATCAGTTAGCTTTTTCTTGCCATCCTCACAACAAATTTAAATAAATGTATCCTTCAATAGTTATGACTTCTGAGGTTTAGAAACATTCTTGTTCAAATTATAATGCTCTGTGGCATATGCATGTGGTGTCATCTTATTGGCCCATTTCTCATCCAATGAAATTATCCCACATGGATAGGACTTTTAATATCTATGTTCTGAGGCATGGGGTTATTTCAATTAAACAATTCTTTAGTAAAAATTTATTAGAGAAGTGTATCTTTCATTCACTGTTATGATAAGAAGTAAATTCATTATGCTATTCTTTTTTGTTTTAAATAATTGTTCCACAAACTTTTGGCCAGTAATATACACATATAACCTCACATATATACACATACACATCAGTCCATGTTAAAACATGAAAACAAGTTAAGAAACAAACAATTTTATATACAATCTGAATAATGTATCTACAACACAACAATGCCTCGACAAATTTTCAGACCACGTGTAAAAACCTTCAATGAGATGCATTCCATAAAATATAAAAATACATGCCTAAATATATATACAAGACTGAAACCAGCAGTTTTCTTCTGGTGATACCTTGTGCCAATGTCATCACTCAGGTTCGGAGGAGGAAATATACAACATTGAAAATTATTATTATTTGTGCATATCCCCTGTCTTTTTTTCGTGATTGAGAGATTATATAATACATACGTACACAATGCATCATTACAAAAAATATACAACAAAATGAATTCATTGTACCCTGATTGAGTACTTGACATTTGAGCTCTGTACTTTATACAGAGCATGGTACCTTGTTTTCATGCTCCCCTGTTGTGGGTTGTTAACACCCGGCTGTTGGATATTATTCCAAATACCTTGCAGAACCTTCCATAATTCATCTAAGGTGTTTGGTTTCCATTAGACTTTCTCAGTAGCAATACAACTCCCATACAGCTTCAATAATTTCCAAATCAGGACTTTGCATAGGCTAAAGGATTTTTGTGGATGTTTAATCAGTCTCTTTACCTTTCAGAAAGTTTTCACCACAATGGCTGCATGCTTGGGGTCAGTGTCATGTTGATAAAAGGAACCCTGCCCAATGAGATATCGTCCTGAGGGAATGGTATGATAACAGCCAGTGTACTTTTGATTTTATGCAAATCCCTAACACCCTTGATTAATGTACACACACACCCCAACTTATAATGATCCACAACCCCCATGCTTCACTGCAGCCATTTACACTGAGTGTTACACCATTCCCTGGTCTGTGTTTGAATAAACTGCTGTTGATTAATGCTAAACAGTTCAAACATGGACTCAACTGTAAAAAGTGCCTTCTTTTAGATTTGGTTATCCTGCTATCTGCTGCCCATTTCACTTTTGCCATTTGGTTGCCTCTCCTAACCAAAGGTTTTTGGAAAGCTGCACATCTATTAAGACTACTTTGCACTAATATGTAAATGAATGTTTTTGAAGAAATGTTAACACCCATACATGCAGCTATTTATTAGTGCTCTACTGGCTCATCATCTGTCATGGAGAAAACATACCATGAGGTATTTAACATCACTTTTGAACAGTTTGCTATTTCTTCCTTGAATGAGGTCTACAAGTTTCGCACATTCTCTTCAAAGTTTTGCATACAGCTGCTTCTGAAGCATGAAGTGGGGTAGGAATATGCTGCATGGAGTACTGCCTTTACTGGCTAAGACTTTGACTTCTATACATTTGTCATGTAATATTACCTTTCCATCAACCATAGCATTCCCACACTACAATGATTTCACTACCTATACTTTTATAATCTACACACAACCAAATATGAAGCATTTCATTTTTACACAAGATGCAATTCTATCACGTTATTTGCATTCTATACTTAGATTATCATTTCCATAATTATTTTCAATACTCTACATACATATTTCCTCAAGGAGAAAGCACTAATTAGGGATAATCAACTAAAATATTTTTGATGAAATAATGTTAAAGCTTTAATTTAAAAAAAATGATAAATCTATCTTTTTTTTTTCTTTTGAATGCTAAAATAATTAACCTCTTTCTAAAGTCTAAATCAAAGTGGAGGTAAATCTGGGGGTGCCAGATAGCAGACAGAATTAGAAAAGTTAAATGAACTGGTTAATGGCAACAAAGTTACCAGATTAAATAGTTCCTGGTGAAGTGAACTTCTTAATAAGTCATAATCTAGTTTGATGTAAATGCACGAGTGGAAATAACCATGTCTGATTAATGGGGAAAATTCCTATAAAATGAGTAGC
Source organism: Nautilus pompilius (assembly GCA_018389105.1). Taxonomy (NCBI): domain Eukaryota; kingdom Metazoa; phylum Mollusca; class Cephalopoda; order Nautilida; family Nautilidae; genus Nautilus; species Nautilus pompilius. Next base: position 97,923 of record JACATO010000946.1, on the reverse strand, counting down.
CTTTGGCATGTAAATTACCACTTTGATTTAAAGTTTATTTTCAAAGGAAGTACTGAAATCTGCAGAAGTGATTTCAAGAACCTTTTCAGATAAAATAAAGAGACAAAAAGCACATGGCACATACAATATGAACAGGTCAATGCATGTTACAATGATATTAAATTTTCATAATGCCCTTAACCCAAAGTAAAGCCCATTAACTTGCCTTATCTTGTCATCTGGCTACAGATACTAACAACCAAATCTCTTATATTAACCTTTATACTAATTTTGTTTGCTGTGCTTATCATTAAATGTACAGACTAGGTTCACATGGAAATAGCAGCTAGATACCCAGACATGATTTGCTGCTTACCTCAACCAAATGTTTATACACAGTGCTACTTTGACTCGTATTGTCCTATCGGTGCGCATTCGCACTACCCTCTATGTCATCTGCTGAGATTTAGATCTAAAGGGTGAAGTCCGTGAAGATTTAGCAATAAAAAACAATCTATGTAAATTGCTTCACATTTTAATTCTAAACCAAGAATAATACTAATTAGAAACTCCCTACTCAAAATTGTTTTATCAACAAATCCAGTGTCAGTAAAAGCTAAGCTTGAATTGCAGTTTGTTTTCTAGATATTAAAGTAGCTTTTTATTTGTTTCATTGCTATAAAACATTGCACGTGTATTAACCCTTTGCATACCTAATCTACCCTTCAAATGTGTATTACTCAGCACAGGTTGAGTCATAGGGCTGAGATGCACAGTATCTTCCTCATTAATATAATAACCCTCTCTAACAAAAAATCCATATTGCTCTATCTAGCCCCCCAATTTTCATTATGATTATATATATATACTAAGTTTAACATAAATACTAACTGATACATCAATCAAGACTGGAAATCACCAAGGCGGTTTAAGTAAGTTCTGCATACAATGTTAGATTTTACCTACTAAAACAAGAAAAATTTGACATTTTCTAATAAAAAAGATTTTAAAAATAGAGATTGAATGTGTGCAGAGGTTCAACAAAATAAGGTTAATTTAGTTTAGCTATTTCAAGCCAATATGACCTACAAAGCACCCATCTCCAAGGGTTAACTGCAGAGAATACACTTATTTGACATTCAAGGTCCATATTAATGATTTCTCTCAAATCTTTTTTTGAAACTGCATTTTTATACTTTAACCTTTTCCTACCAATATACAGCTTTTCCCATTTTATTCTTTCTTTATTAAAATATTTCAACTTTTTATTTATTATTCTTTCATGTTAAATTCTAGTTTGTGCCTTACACAAAACTAATAAATTATCCAGGTTCATCTGAAAATACCCTCTATCATTTCCATTAGTAACTTTAGCATAAGTTCTAGAAGCTGAAGCATCTTCAAATTACAGTATTACAGACACTGCTGCATACAGACCCAAGACTGGGGGGGGTGGTGCAAACATTCTGATGGTGAAATACAAGAGCATTGTTCAAACAAAGTCTGGCTGAAATAGCATCACCACAATGCTACATGGCCAGGTTCTATTTAAATATCCCTAGTACCATCTTATATACTTATAGTAATCCTCAATTCTCAGTGTTTGTGAGAAATAACTTTTAAGTAAATTTATTTAATGCTTTAGATAAAATTTGTAAACTTTCTCCTCTTTATATTATTATTATAAAGCACTTTTTTCTTCTTTTTTTGTTTAATTCATTTCAAAATTCTTTGATACTTTCAATAAGTAACAGGTGAATGGTTGTGTAATTTATCACTATGACAAATTATGTCTAAACTAGTTTTGAAATTTAAACAACTTTATTTTCCTATTTGTAATTCCACCAGTCCAGAACTAATACTGGTGACATGATCACTGGTCCTGAATTTTCTTGACAATTACACCATAAAACAATTACCAGGTATTTTAATTAAGTCAAGTTAATGAAGAAAGTAATTAATGTAATAGTAGTAGAAAAGAATAGTGCCTAGCCTGCTTTCAATATTTCTTATTTCAATAGTCCTAAACATCTTAGAAAATGGCTCAACAGAAAATTCTAAAGTTGCTAGAACTTGGACCAGTGGATTCTTTACCTCTGGAAACAATTCAGTTTATCTACAGATTTATACAAGGCCAACTAACAGAGTAGTTCTGATGATTATAAAATCTACAAGTGAACAAAAAGGATAAACTGTGCTAAAAAGCAACTTTTGACCATCCTGTTTCTTTCCATTCTTAACCTGAATGGATCATTTTAAAAGCCTTCACCAAAAAATTAAATAATAATCACATAAAATAATACTTTTCGCTTAAAAAACTCATTTAAACCTCCATTTACAAAGGAGAGGAACAAACTAGTATACAAGTTAGATTATTAGGATCTAACAATAATGATACTTTTAAATAGCGATTTATGATCCATTGGTAAACTACTGAACTGCTATGGCTGAGGGCTCATGTTCATACAAGAGTGTGGAGCAGTTTGTTTTGATGTACCTCCAAGGCATAGTTTCTTCTTGACCTTCACCACCATCCAGTCACATGAGTTTTCTCTGGACATTCTGGTTTCCTCCAATGTGTAAAAATACCAAGGGTTCCAGTAAAGGTTTTCTGTAGTAGTAGTAGTAGTAGTAGTAGTCATGCAGCTAACCTTTGCACCATTTGTCCTTCTCTGCTTGCTTCAGGAAGTTGCTCCTGTAGGTTTGCCAAAGTTAATAATGAATTTGAATGCAATTGTTAAGCACTTAAATATTGGAAACCTGGTCACAATTCTATAGCCTGCCTCATTTCATGGAAAACAGCATTCACCATCATTTCAGATTAAATGTTGTTGGTTTTTTTGGTTTTGTAAAGAGCGTGTGATAATCTAGAGCTAGCTACAAGATTTGGTTGGCTTTTATCAGCTCGCAGTCACATTGTGATTAAAACAGGAAGCTTCCCATTGATGATTTGGTCCAAATGCTAAGAGAAAATAAACAGTACAGAAAAGTCTAAAGAATTTCTGTATGACATTTCAACTGTCATCAACAGATCAACAAGGATATGGTATTTTCCTAGTCATATCTTGCTATTATAAATACGTATCTTAATTAAAAGCCTTGGTGATCCAAGAGCTAGAATAAAGCAGTCCATAGAGAGAAGGGTCAATTCAATTTTCACCATGTGCCTAGGCTCCAATTAACCAAGCTGTAAAGAGTATCTGATGACACCAGATCATGAAAAATACTGTTTTTCTAACAACAAAGGTCCTACATAACCTCTTCTGCTAACAAACATAAATTTGTGTGATTTTATCTCACTGACTTTCTGTTTTCTATGCTTGTTTTTACTTACAAATTGTCATCATGCCTGCTAGCAACAGTTCGGTTTACTTAAAATTAAAACAAGGCTACTTCATGTGTACACCAACTGAATTCCCTGATGTCTCTCTCTCTTTTTTTTTTACCATTTCACATTTAATTTTATATATCTTGAAAATTTTTAAAAAAACCTTTATAAAACAGTTTTCATTCTTTTTCTCCCTTTATCTTTTAAACCAATCCAACCACTACAAGATTCTTTTGAACTGCAATTATCCCAGTTCATTGCACTTAACCACAGGGGTCAAACATTGGCTAACATTTCTCCTGGGCTCTCTACTTTCACCTTATATAACAATACTACACACTCAGAAAAGTCTCTCATGTTACTACAGACTATCTTCTTCAAACTAGTTATCAGCAACAACAACAAAAAAAAGGTCAATGAAATTCTCCTCCTCTCTTCTAACCCCCAAATACCTGTTTTGTTGAAGAAAGATCAAATAGCAAGTTTCTATGGATCATTTCAAATGATGCCCATAAAGGCTGCACAAATACCCTAGCCATAGTTGTCTTCTTGCTCCATAGAGTTTGATTTTCATCATTACAATTAAACACCTAAATCTTAATGTAAATCAATTTACCATACTGGATTCTGACATAGACATGTACACAGGCTCTTTTGATTATTTATGTAGATAGGTACAGCTGGCATAATATATCAGAACAGCATGCATTTATTTTATGAAAACATCAAACAATTCATTTAAAAAAGAAAAAAATATATACAATCTCCTTTTAATAGAAAGTAGAAGATTGGTTCGGGGAAAATAGATCTAACAAACCCATGTTTCAGAAACCTTTCCCTGCTGCCATCCTCAGGGGTCAGTCCTGAAGAGAACTGTTTTGGAGCATAGTGGTGTTAATTTACAGTAGATATTTTTAGCAGCCGTTTCTATTCTTGCATTGTACAAGTCATTTAAAGCTGGTCTTCAACCTACAGCTTGTTAGTTGCCTCTCTTTTTCTAAATAGTTTTGACCAAATACTTTAACCTTTGACCTACTATTCCACAGACATTTGCATTCGAGCAGATGAGAAATGCCTGATGCACTCCATTATTTTCTGTAAATTTCCCCAATACCTTTGTTTTTATCTGTCCATGTGCCTAATTTTTATCACAGGTAATCTCCATAACCAGCAACCATGCACTTTATAAATTTGTAAGGAAAAGCAATGCTTAAACTTTTATTTTCAGCTTCATTTATATTGTAGTTTTAAAAAAGGTTTACCCAAAAAAATAAATAAAAGGAATGTTTATATTATCTGTAAAGTAAAAATTGACTGCCCTAAGGTTATAATAGAACAAAACCATTTTATAATATTTGAAATGAACCCATCGGGTAAATAAAAACTACACTATGTAATTGCACTTATAAGAACAAAGCAGCAGCTTCTATATTATTCAATCTTCACATCACAACATGAGTTAATATTATCTAAACCTGAAAAATGTTACAGCAGCTTTTGAATAAATTTGTACTTTAACTAACATTTTGTCTTTTTGGGGGGGTACTTGTACTGTCTGCCTATACACACATTCATCTGAGAATATCTGACATCAAATGATGAAACTATTTATGGTATGAAGTACCTACCTTCACCCACCATACCACCAAATTTCAATTTAAACTCAGCTGACAGTTTAGAAACATGGTACATGCATACTCTACTGTAAAAGCTTACTAGCATGCACAAAAATCTACATTTGATGTACCTCTGACAAATGCTAAGCAAACACCATTCAAAACACATATGTGTATAGTCATTTCCCATTAGAACAAGCATTTCCAACTTCCAATCAAATAACACCAAAAGAAAATTAAAGAACCAATCTTTATTACATCAATGGAAACACATTGGTCCTAAATGCTGCCTGCTACAAAAATTGCATAGAAATTCATTTAGCTACTGCCATGTGTTCAAGCATGGAATTCATGGAAAATGTAAAAAAAAGTTCTAAGAATCAAATAATAAAAATCTTTAGCTTAATAAAATGGTTGTAATCAAAATCTGTAGCATCGGTTATTGAATGAACAAAAAATAGTGGCAAAAAAAGTGATCAAATCCACATAGATTGAGTTAGACAGAAATCAGTGAAAAATGTATCCAATCCTAGAATATGTCTTCCCACTAAGCAAACAGCAGCCATCATAAAAAACGGAAGTGGCACCAATCTCAGATCTCATGGCTGCAGTGTACTACTAAATGTTTTCACAATCAGCAATGAATGAGCACATTATAACAATAAAACAGTAACTATATACCTACAACAATACATGTAACCATATAAAGTGCCTTGCCATGTTAATTTGGTCACCCCTATAAATGAAAGCATGTGACAAAAATTTGCATATTTCAGGTTTGAATTACGTATATTTCGAACCACTAAGGGAACACACAACCAGCGTGTGTAACTATCAACAGGCAGCTCCTGTAAAATTTCTCTCTTTGCCTAAGGTCATGTTATAGACCATTCAAAGTGTTGCCAGAGTCAGTGACAGATTGCTAAAGATCTCCACATTTCTCAAAAATTTGTGGCTAATACCATCATGAAGATCACTGCTGCAGGAGAATAAGCTAGAATACCTTCAGCATTTTGACACCATTACAAGAACATGCCACTTATCATCATGTCCACACTCACCCTCAAGATTCTCCTGCAGGCATTCCCCCATGCCAGATAAATGAGACAAAGAACAGCACAATATATTCTCTCTACTGGCTTAGTATGCAGCACATAAGAAACTCCTTTTGTCCAATAGAAATAAAATGCTTTCAAAATTCTGATCAGAGAACATGTCTGGCAAGACCATTGAGTATTAGCTCTTCTCCAACCAGTCCAATTCATCAATCAGATCTGGAGATCACACCTGGGTTTGGAAAAAGCCTAATAAAGATCTTAAACCTCAAAATGTTTTCAGCCCATGATCAAGTATGAATAAGAGAATGTTATGGCTACAGACTACAATCTGGCATGGTGGAAAGGCAAAAGTTTATTTAAGGATATTCCAATTCTGCTCGGTGCTTTGTCATTTTAAAGACATCTCCAATCATTGCAGACAAATGTAACCCTTTTGAAGATTCAGAAGACAAGAACATCAAAATTGCTGAAGACAAAAAATTAAAATTAAATGTTCAAGTTTCTTCTATACCAAATAGACAGCAGACAGAAATAATGACTTTGAAGACACTGACAGATTAGAAAATGATAGTACATAATCAAAAAAATGAAGACATTTGAATGTGACCCATAAGTAAAATATTTCCTCAAAGCACACACATCTAAAATCTTAAAATGTCAATAACAGGCCTGATGCTAATATTTAAAAAAACTAAGCATTGATGTTGTTAATAAGACTAATGAGAAACACAAAGACTGAGAGTTGAGATGAAACTGAAACTGACCAAAAATTAGAAAATGTGACTGATGATGATGATGATGTAAAAGAAGCTGGAAAAGCTGACAGTAACGATAACCACCAGACATGTTAGTATAGAGAAAAGGCTGCTGACTGACATTCAATGTCCATATTCTTCAGAAGGATAGCCCTACATCCCCTAGTCTGAAAAAGGAATCAACTTCTTCCTTGGGTACTTCAGAGCTCTGATATCAAGCACTTATAAGAGCATCTTGATCATCAGCTAAGAGCAAGTCCTTGTCCTGCCAAATGGACAATGGAAAGTCTAGACCAGACCATGATACAAAATCTCATTCATTCAAAGTCAAATAGGGTAGAAACTCTGCTGCAAAAAAATGGGTTGACCAAGTACCACTAAATAATATTATCACTCCGTTTTTTGTCTTTATTTGCCATTTTCCACAAAAAATTAACATATTGTAATAATGAAAGGTGGCCAAATTATCATGGCAGAGCATTGCATATCCTTCACTTTCGTGTTTAGAACATTAAATAGTATTTGTTCCTCTTAATAAGCATAGACCTCCCCCCCCCACCTATGCACCCTTCTCCTTTTCTACAAAAATGATAAACACAGTAAATCCAAACGTTTTATTCACTCACACATCGCCATCGATCCTTGCTGTAGACATTCTTTATACCCTTGTAACAGAAATGTTAACTGGTTGCCTTTTTCTTTCAGAAAGGGGAACCCACAATTTTAACCAATTAAATTCAACTTATTTTATTGCAAAAGAAGTTTTTCATGATAGTCTGGTGGAGCTCATTATATGCAATCAAGCAAATATGTTAATACTAACTGCTGATAAAAATGGATTGTTTCTATAGTTCGCTGTGATTTACACAAGCATATTTAACTGTGTATGTATGCATGCACAAAATTTTGGTTGATAACCTTTCATCCAGAACCATGTTTCAATAAATTATTTCCTCATGTCCCTGCCATCCAAGTTTGGAGAAGGATATTCAATCATCACCATTTTTGTAACTGTTACATATCTTATCAGAATATTTTTGTGAAAATCTAATAACTTTGAGATTTTCCCTTACTCTGTTACATAGACTTGATTCACTGATGTATAAAATATTAGATCTGAACCAATGCCTATAGAACTGATCACTGTAAAACTGTTAGTTAGCAAATAGATGTTAGTTTTTATCAGTCCAAGATCCTGCTGTTATTGAATGATTTCAGCCTTTGGAACCTAGCTATGATCATTCTGGAGATGCTCCCTATTTTGGGCCAATCAGAAAGCAAGCTTCCTGATAGCAGAATTTAGTCAACATCTAGGATTCTGTTCTATATGGCTGTCAAAATGGGGAGTTATAAAAGTAATTTCTCATTTATCATGGTCCTCAAACCCCTAAAGATAAGAGGATTGCTGTCAAAAATCAAGAGATCTGTAGCTTGTTTGAAATGATTTATATTATATGTGTGTATATATATATATAATGTGTGTGTGTGTGTGTGTTTTCAGTTTAGAACACAAATACTCTAATAAATGCGAAATGCTAGATTATATTTGATAAAACACAACACAAAGCTATTTCTTTATTTCCTTTTGTAAATATCTATAATTTAATAATATTAAAAGAAACATTTTCACCAAGTACATCCATGTTTTTTTTTTCTTTTTTAAAAAAATAATATAGATAACTGGCTATTCTGCCATTAAATCAAGAAAACAAGAGCAGACAGACTGCAGTCAATTTAGAATATTCTGGGGAGAGAGAAAAGTTGGCATATGTTTGGTTAGACAAAAACAAAATCTATCAAGATAAAATGCTAAATTAAATCTGTAATCCAGCAAGCATGTCCATGAAGAATCTTTTCTTTTCTCTTCTGTCATCTGTTCTGCTCTTTGAACTTTGCTCAATTTAATAAAATCCTACTCCACTGCTATTTCTGACCACAAACATTTCGTTAAACCAGAATCTTAACATTCACTTTATTGCTGAGTCCTGAAATTTCTTGTTTCTTCCCGTGATTCCATGCTCCATTTTCAGCTGCAGCCATTTTTGTTTATTTTGTCACATGATATGACTAATGGGCAGCAAATAGGAATTAAAGTGTGCTAATTGTTATTAAAAACCTTCTGCTATACAACTACTCTTTTCATTTTCTTCTAATAAAAAATTATTAGAATGTTTTGTTTCATGATTTTTATTCAGTCTGTAAAGACCAGTAACTATAGGGAAGAAACTGATGCTAGTTGTTACAGAACCAGTAACTTATAATTAAGTGTATAAATGGGGCTACAATCTGCATCATATGCTTTGAACTTTGATTATAGCCTCATCTTTACATCTAATTTGGAGTTACTGATGATGTAAAAACTTAACCTTGCCCATTGCAATCTAAAATGGCCCTTCAAAAATTACACATGAACACCTGGTGTCAGACAACTTACTACCTGCACTTCACAAGTACCCAGAAAGCCCTACCAGAACTCTTCATTTGTATATGTGGGAGGAAACTAGAAGAAACAGCTAATGAAGAAAAGTGAGAAGAAACCATGCCAGAGAAGTATGGCAAACCAAGTCCATCCCCAACCAGGATCCAATCTCAGGACCCTCAATCATGACAGTCCAGTAGTCCAGCTCCAGTCTCCTCTCCCCTACTGAAGCTGTTTCAATGCAGCTTTTATCTGAGAGTTTAAACATCATTGAGATTCTTTCTGAAGCTAAGCCTAAGTATTGAAATTTTAAAAATAAGTAAATATCTGTCAAATTAGATAAAAATTATTAGTTTTAAAGTATTGAAATGTCAAAACTTTGGATTAATAAATTGCAGATAATTTCTGAAAACTGAGTACCTGGTGTACTACAAACAGCAGAGAAGAGAACTGGTCATTTGAACTATTACACCACAGCTTAAAACAAAGGAGTATTACTTATCTAGAGAGAAAGAGAGAAGCATTCCTGAGATTTGTTGGTTAATTGTAAATTACATAAAGATGACTGTTTACAAAAGTGGAAGTACAGGTATAAACAAGTTTAGATGATTTGATGTTCATCAAAAATGTTAAAACAACAAAACTTTACCACTACTTCTGGTAGTAGAGGGAGGAGAAAAATTTCTATCAATAATCTCATTCTTCTTTGGCTTTAATTACTTCTCAAAAAAGACGAGAAATTCTGTCCGCCGGTGTTTTTAACTATATTGTTGTCAATCAATTCTTCTCCATGCACCATTTGAATGCTGACAAAAGTTGATCAGTGCTGCCTTAAGGCTTTGAGCCAGCAAATGTGTGTCTGTGTGTGCAAGCAAATGGCAGAGGGCTCTCGTTTCATTGAATGCTCTAGCAATCTGATTTCATAGGCAGCCCCACCCGGGGGGGGGGAGGGGACACATCTCTGCTTGACTCTGTTATCGCTATCAAGTACAATAAATAGTGTTCTGACATTTCCTCACTGCTGCAAAGAAACAGAGCCACAGGGCAGCAATATTGGAACAGCGTTTGCCAATCTTTTTTCTCTCCATCTCCGTATTATTGCCTCATAACAGCCACATTAAATAAGGCTGAAAAAATTTAGCCCATTTTTCAGCATTGTGGTTCTTCATAATTGCTTCAGAAACACTTTTCCTTTTTTGTAGGCTCTTACAAGAAACTCTGATTAAACAAACACTGCCCAGTCATAATTTCACAAGCAGAAAACAACAACAACAACAACAAAAAATGACATATCTTAAAAATATTTTCCAACCATACTTTTCAAATTCTCATGACTGCTTGGTTTAATCTGAATTAATATGGATTATAGATAAATATAGAAACCAATTCCAAAGATATTTGCTTTGCATACTGTTAATTCACTTCTTTAAACCATTCCCTGACAGCAGAAAACTCTTTACCTAGGCCACAGAAAAAAGAGGTCAGAACAACAGCACATAAACAAGTCAGACAAGGACTTAAAATGAACAAGATTTAAAATTAATTTTGACCATTTAATAGATAAAGAATTTTTTTTTCATCCTGATATAAACACTGTACCACGGAGGTGCTGATGTTTGTGTCTGCCATGTTTATTGCATATATACATTCAAATTTATCAACAATACATTTATATACTAATTTGCATAACTCTAGTCAAACAGGTGAAATATTTTAATGTTACAATCAATTTTTATTAATCAAAAACATTTGTAATTGTAAGTATAATTTGTGGAGATATTGTTTCTCAAAAAGTAGGCCAAATTCAGAAACTTTTCAATCAATTTCCTATCTGCCTTGAAAAATTAAAGTCAGTACCTAAAATTAGGGGGATTATTTTCATCTCTAGAGTGACAATTCATTTTCCTAGAGCTAACATGTAACCTATACTTGAATATTCTCAAAGCAGACACGGTTTTAGGAGTAACCTAGTATCCTTTCCATTACCTAAACTCCAGAAGGAAGCAGCATATTCATGAAGAAGCACAGTCAAGTGAACCCTGGGAAGGTTCACGTATTAAACAGTTGAGTATAAATTTATTTGTTCTCTTCAAGTCTTGATGAAAAACTCCTACTCACTCATTTTTCCCACCCCTGGCTCTTGAGGACAATGTCAGATGTAATCAATGCTTTTCTTCCTTTATGTCTCACTTTCAACATCTTTCTCAAAATAAAAGATTTTTTGCAACTGATAATATTTCTTTTCCTCTCAATAACCCACCAGTGTTCACCTGCTACCATATGCAACCAACAGGGAGGCAACTGGAGTAGACACCCAAATCACAGATGTGTACTAAAGGAAACAATTCCTTATCAGTTCTAAATCTAAAAAAGAACCAGTTTTATTTCTGGAGGGGCTACAAAATACTCAAACTTCTAATTTAAACATCGCCTGCTGCAGATGATGAATAACACACATTCTTTTGTTTTCTATCAAGCAAATAATAATACTTACAATCGTTTCATTGAAATAAGATCCTGAAAGGCACCTCTCTCTATAATTCGAATCTGATTTTCTAAAAGTTGCCTGAAAAGAAAATGCAAGATGCTAGTAAAGAATAAGCCAAGAGGTGAAATAAAAATAAATCCACTCAATTTTTACATATTTCACTAGTATTCATAATTTAGTTCAGTGTGAAAATTATCAGACACACATTATCATATCATTGAAAAAATTAAATACTTTTTACACTGATACGTTGGAATGCACCATCTCTAGTGCTCTATCAAGTGTTTTAAAAAGTTAAACAAATAGTGCCATTAGAACTTGTAAATCCAACTCTACCTTGTTCAGCACAATGCACAACTATGACAAACAGATGTTTGTGCCCTTATTAACAGAACAGGTATCTTTTTAAAATATTGTACATTCAGTCTGCTTATTTAGCAGCAGAATCACTTTAATAATAAGCAGAAAGATGCAATTCATTCAAAATGATGGTAAGTACTTATTGTGATGATTCTTTAGTGCAACTGGCAAAAAAAATTCTTGAAGAGAGAAACACCTGTAATTTTCACCTATAAGTCATCAATTTAACATCCTGAACAAAATAAACTCAAGCTCTAAAGTAGTTACAAAAAATTTTACAAGGGATCTTGACATTATCAACAATTTTTTTTGTAGCACATTTTCTTTTTGTTTTTTTGTTTATATTACGGCTAATCTATATTGGTAAAGTTTTCTCCATCCAGTCAAACTCTCTTCTCATCACTGGAAAATCCAATATCATTTCAGAACTCCTGCAGAAAGTGTCAATTTTTAGTTTTTCTGTACACCATTATTAGAGTTTCTTCCTTCATGAACTTTTCTTTTAAACAGATGATCAAAACTAATTCCAGCAGACTACAAAAATCTACGATATGCTGCTTCTCATTAAAGAAAAGCTTGCAAAAGTGTTTTACATCAATGCCCATGCACTTTGACACTTTATAGCAACACCAGTTCACCATTAACATTGAAGATGACAGTTATCCAGCTGCAAAATCAACAACAGTTTCACTTGTGAAGTTTTCAGCCGCCCATGATTTGGCATATGCATTTCATACATTATTAATCTGCTGCCGCATGGAAAGTACACTCCTGATAGCCATGATGCAGCAAGTAATTATGCAATCAATTGTTGCTAATAAATATGCCAAACATTTTACTTATTGTTGTGAATATAAAAATTATCTTTAATCCAATGAATACAAAAAAAAAACAGTCATTCAGTCAAGCAAGACATTACGGCAATCAGACCACATCTTTAATAGTTTATTTAGATATTTAACTTCATGATGAAAGATCAGCAAATCTTGGTTGTCTTATTTGTTAGATAACCAGAGAAAATTAATTATGACATTTAGTCAGGGCCAGAAGAAACAGAAAAGACTAATGGGCAACAGTTTGAATGATGACTTTGTAATGGCTGACCTATAAGACAACAGCTTCAGATTATCTCTCCCCTTATTTATGAAGACCACAAATGTGACAAATATGACAATTAGTAACATTGATGAAACCCATCCGATCATAGATTAATTACTGCGCAATGCAAGGGAATTAATTTTTCAAAACAAAATGTTTCAGCAGTAGAGTCCATTTACTACCATGGCCTCCTCAACATTTCACAGTTTTACACTGACCCACTTAAGTTCATACAGTTTCTCTCTCCAAACTTTAGTATAAAAATACAGTAGATATTTCAAGCAATTTAGAATTTAAAAAAACGATACCATACATTTCTTATATGGTTTCTTTATTTTTCAGTTTCTCCCAAATTTTGATCTCTATTTTTACCAGATAACTGATATTACTTCATACATCTCCAAATTAACATAGTTACCCCAATAATCCATAAAATGTTCAGGGAAAAAGAATAATAAACAAACTTATTTTCACAGCATTAATTTTTCCCATCATTAATATGATGTTCTCAGTACCATTTATTATGCAATTGTTGCTTTTTGTAGCATCTCTAAAGCATGGTCCTCCAATCTACAGTTGCTGAGACAATCCTTTTCCCATACCTTTGCTAAGTTGACCAAACACACTTCAAAATTCTCAGCCTTTATACTACAGGTCCCCTATTTTGGAGCCCTATTGATACCAGAGACCTATCAAAGAAATCCTGCCAGCCTAGAAACCTAAGTTGCTGACACTCCACCAGCAGACTGGTTTTATTTGGGGATGGCAGTGCAGTTTGAGGTAAATCATCACACACCACATACTTACAAAATTCTTAATTTCCTTAGGCCTTGAAAATCAGCACGCCTGATGACAGTGAGATTGTTTCCTTGGAAGTCCCTGCAGTGCAAAGTGAAGAAAATCAAACTTTTAAATTAATAATCATAAAATTATTAACTCAAGATTTCTTACAACATGGTACTGAATGACCTTCAAGAAAAAAAAAAGCAAATCATCTCCTGAGCAAAGAGGTAATTTATCTGATTGTCACAGGGCTAGGGCACCCAGCGATATTTTTAAAACATTCACCAGTTACTATTCTTTATTTTTCTAGCCAGATACCCCCACCCTGAGGGATTTCATGTTGTGTGGTCAGGTTACAGAACAGTGGGGGTGGGGGCACAGTACAGTATACATTACTAGCTTCAGTTAAAGGAATTTGTCAATATCAAATGCACAACTCATAGGCAGTTAGTCAAGAGGGAGGGAGGAATAGAGGAAGATTTGTGTCAAATTTCTGGATCCCAGTGTTCCAGAGTTTCCAAATAGAGGGAACAAAGAAAATATTTGCAGGAGTGTGCAGCCACTAATGAATCCCTGGGGATATAATCCCTCATGACAATGATGATGTGTGCCAAGCTGCAATGCCTACCAAGACAAAGTGAAGACTGCTTGGTACGGGTTACTTTTAATGCAGTGTATAAATAAACTTTTCCAAGACAATCATTCCCCTTACAACCCTTGGTCAGGGTTCAAAGCAAACATGGGTTTAAAGACTTAAAGGTGTTCTTTAAACAATAGACATGTTGTTCTTGAAACCCAACACATCAGCCCTAATACTTCTTCCTGCATTGCTCTAGTCTTTGGACCCAGAAATGAGACCAGCATCATCAATCAGGTTTGGGGAAGTCTAAACCAGAGATAGAAAAACATCTGATTCAACATTTGGGGGGAGGGATAAAGAATAAAAACAACAACAAAAAAAACACTAGATAAAGTTGGCTTTTGGCAGTTACATGATGCACAATCTTTCACATATACTGCTGCGTGAACAGCACATAAAGGCAATCTTTTGGTTCATTACCATCCATCATAAAGATCAAGTATCTGGCTCAAAGTATCATATTTCATCAAGAGCTTACATGGTTGGCATAAGAAATATTATGCTGCGATGTAGTCAAACAATGAACAGAAAGAACTAATAAAGCAAATGTTCTATTCCAAGTAACAAACCTTTAGAAAAATGCATTTCGTTTCCTATTTCTGGAGAATACGTACTGTACTCAATTTCCAAAAATAAACAGTTATATCCCCTTGCCTGTAATATATTGATCACATCCAAAAGGATTATTATTGATGCATATTATTAGTTTAGAAGGATGAGAAAACGATTGTGAATTATATGCTGTCGCATTCAAACACCATCTGTCTGCTGCAAAACTTTTCATCAACCCTTCTGAAAGCTAAAGGTGAGAGGACATCTTATTTCTTATCTCCTATTAGCAGTGCTGCAAACAGGTGCAAAATAAAACAATGACTGTAGTCATTCAGCCCCACTAACTGTGAAATGGGTAACATCATCAGCAGAAATACATCATCAGTATCTGCTGTATAACTGATGAAAAGGCAAATACTGATCAGAAAGCCACAGCCAAATGAGCAATGGTTCTTCAAAGAATATCTCAGTAAGACATTTTGCATTAAAAAGGGCATGCAAAATTGGCCATCTTGCTTCTGGGCTTTATTTCTACATTGGAGTCTTGTAAAAATCTACCATCATTACAGATTTTTCATTTCAACCATGGAAGATGTTGAAATTAGGAAAAAACAAACATCTAAAAGACATCCAAAAACGATGCATTTCAACTGCCAACAAAGCCAACAGGAAGTTAGGAATAATTAACAGAACTATGACAACCAAAAAGAAAAAATTTTGATCCATTAGATAAGTTCTACTCCTTGATTATGTTAAACAGTCATAGAATCCATATTTAGGAAAAGGTATTAAACTATTAGAATTCAATGTGCATAGTGTTTCAAGTAACCAGTGTGGATTTTAGACATCTCAAAAAAGATTTTCTAGATAATTAAAGGTTTTGAACTGGAGAACAAACAGATTTTTTAGGAGTTTTGTCCACAATTACCAAAACTATAGCCCATAACTGCAATCTAACCTGCCTGAAAGTTCATATTAGATGAAGTATTTCTTCTAAGAGTTATTTAAATGAATGAAATAAATTTATGATTATTGGCAATAGTGTAAAAAAATTTTAATGATATTGATAGACACTTCTCTTCCTTGGAGGCTTTGCATGATGGTTTCCTGCCTCCTTTGAGCAAATAAACTAAAGTGTTTAAAAATAAATATTTTTTTTAATGTAATTCTGTCCTGATCCTCAGTGAGCCATGGACCACCCCAATAGTTCTAACAATAAATTCACTAATTCATTGATTAGTTAATGATAACAAATTGAAAAGTTCTGAGTGATTAAAATGTATATCTAATGCCATCAAAAGCTAAATAATGAAAGAAATTACATGAAAAAGACTAGATTTGCTATACATCAATAGAGATATCTGCTCTCTGTATTTAGCAATGGTTTTTTATTAAAAGATAGCACCAAGTTTGTGATTTCTTTGGACATTCCCTAAACAAGTAAACAAACTCAAAATTATTTTCAGTGTTTCAATAAAATCTAAGTTTCTACCACCGACCCACCCACCCCCCTTTGTAAATCACTTTTCTTAAAGGACATATGACCCTAGATCCATGGCTTGTATTTAACCAGGTAACTACAATATCCAAGTAGTTCCACAGTAAAAATTCAAAAAGTACAGTGCTTTTATTCTGAGAGTAAAAGAGTCAAACAGCAGCAAGGTACTCTCAGCATCTCAAATGTATAAGATTCCTTGCTAAAATAGGGCATTATTACCTAGTTTTGATTTTCTTTTATTTTTCATTCTTTTTTTCTGTAAAGATAATTAAACCTTAATGTATTATTTTTTTCCTCCATTTGCGTATGTTATTTTCTTCTATTTTGGTGTGTGTGTTACAAAGACAACATGTACTAAGATTCTTACACACCCTGGCAGAAAATTTCAGAAATATTCTCTGTTCCTGAATATAACCACCAAGAATACAGGTAAACGTGCAGGAAACCTACATTTAGTATTCTACAAAGAGGACACCACCTAAATAGAAAGAGCAATACTTCTAAAATAAATCTGCTCCCCTCCATCCATCCATTCATCCATCTCTGGATTTCTAAACTAGCTTTTGCAAGAACAGATTGTGAAAAACGGGTGGCATGTGAGCATAACTCATGTAAATGTTTTCTGAGGCAAGAAACATTGCAGCCCATAGTCTAGTAACTACCCAAACATGTCTGATGTTTTCTCTTATGCCAGGCATGTTTTGTGCGCCACAAGTTATGCCAAATTTTTTTGTGAATCGTGGTGTGCATGCTACCAATGTGCAGCAAAAACAAATACTGACCACATGTTGCAACAACATATCTCATTTTTTTTTAAAAAAAAAGGAAATTACTATAAAAACAAAAAAAGAATCTTCTATTCTTTTAATATATTCCCCATGTCTGATCTAGCACTGAAATCCAGTTTTTAATTGAAAACCAGCTGGTAACAGAATTATTTAAAGCAAGCACAAATCAAAATAAATTGTATCATTAAAAGCAGCTATAAACATTTCACAATTTTTAACATTTAAAGCTCCCCCACCCTGATAAACAATATGGGGAGCAAACAAACCCTCAGGTATAAATCAGAAGTTCACAGACTAGAGATAGCGTTCTTTAAGAAAATGTTTTAAAGGGAGGGAATTCCAAGTAGTTTTTCTTTGTTGTTTTTTATTAATTTCCAAGCACCCTGAAGCTGTCGAAACTGCTGGTTGGAAAGAAATTTTGTGATGGCACCGCAAATTTTTTTTTTTAATATTCCTCTTGCTGATCATAATTTGGGTCCCACCCCAACAACCAAAACAAGCAAGCTTTCATAATGTGTCTCTCAAAACTTTCAAGAATATATTTAACTGACAGAGAGAAATAATAATAGTACTAATGATAATGATATTAATAATAATACATTTCCCATGGGAAGCAGATGCAATTTATTCATTTTAGGTTGGTTTTATTAGAAAGAAAAAAATTATTTATTTAAGGATCAAAAAAAAAAAAAAAAATCTATCAGCAGCTGATTGGATATTGAAATTTTTTTTAGAAAAAGATTTCTCAGTTGATATAAAACAAATATATTAAATATATGTATATATAATGACATAGATACATAGAGAGATTGGAAAAAAAATCAAAATCAGTTTGACTGATGAAATTATTAAGATGATAACAGCTAGAAATCAGGATTTTGTTGTTGTCCCATTATTTTTAATAAGGAAATTTCCACATATTTCTGTGGGTAACTCCCATTGTCAAAGTAATCTTATTTACTTTTAAAGCAGCTGGGCGTGTCAGATACCCTGAAACATCCACACGAAATGTAAGATGAGATAGACTGTTGTCATCAGGGAGGGATGACATGGTGAGATGATGTTTCAGTAATGAATATATTGTAACCTTCACACCTCCAGTTTCTTTGTTAAATTTTTTTTTTTTTTATTATTTAATTACAAATGCATCTTCTCCCTGGCAGCTGGACAGCAGAGAATAAAGAGAAGTAGGATAAGAAGAAAGGGGAAGCCATATGAGCTACATGCAATGTACAAAATCAAATATCAAAATGTGACCTGCAGTGTCTCTTCAGAAGTCTGATGCAGACATCAATCAAGGTTTGCACTGGGGAGAAAGAGAGACAAGAGGCCCCAGGTGACTGGAGATCGATTTGTCACTGTGAAGTTTCTTACCATGTAAACATACAAAGTATATTATGAATTTGTGCTATCATCTACTGGTTTCTTCCAAAAAAAAATAACAAAGGTTGAAAAATGGCATCCAGAATGACAAAAGGTAATTGGAAAGAAAAAAACTGATGTAAAAGTATATACTTAATGGGAAAACGAACAATGAATTTAACAGCCCTGATAAGTATACCTGTGATGCCATGTTAACAACAGGTTAAAAAAAAATACAAACAACAAACCCACAAAAATGAACAAGGAATGAAGCAATTGATTAACAAACAAAAAAAGAGACAGGTATACAGGTGCATAACAACCCTGGTCATCACAGTAGAGAGAGATGAATACATCCCATTCGTTATGATCAGGGAACATTTCGTCCAAACCCTGACTAAGAATTAGTTCCTTTCTCCCTGTCAAACTTTGAAAACTAGAAGAATCAAACTTCTAAATATAGCCACCCATACCTGTGTAACAAGCAAAGTAGCTGTACTTTTATTTTACATTTCAGTTCTGTAAATAAACAAAAGGCGACAGGGGCGCAAGGTTTCCCCTACTGTATCAGTCCCATCATAGCTAATTTTCACTTTACCATCCCAAACTCTCTCAGCTACACGAACTATCCAAGACTTATTTCAAACTATACACAACTAGAAGAAGCTGGACACTAGCTGGAATTCTGACTCTTCTTTCTGGAATCCCCTACCACTTTTTTTCAATTTCATCCCTTTCCTTTCCATAATGCCAGACCCTTTTCACCCACCCCCTTGCAAAAAAAAAAAAAATCAACTTGACACCTGGATTACTATGAAACTGTGTCATCTGTTGCTAAGTCAGAATTGGTTTAGTTTGGCCTGGAAAAAGAATAACTGAGGAAGCACTGAAATACACTGTAACCGTTTTGCTTTTCTCTTAATGCTGGTGCGATTGTGTTCTTATGTACAATTATGTCCTAATATTGACAGTCAACGTGGGAGAGAAGGGTTTGCTTAGTGTGTAATTAGATATCAAATTATAAGTAAAGTAGGAACGACTGTCGTTAATAATGGTTCTGTTCATCTCCTTTCTTCTTCTTCTTCTTCTTCTTGTTTTTTTTTTTTTTAAATGTCCATAAGTTTAGTGTTGCATTTAATACAGGAAACAAGAAAAATAACAAGCACACCCGTAAAGATTTGATTCCGAGTGTGTGTGTGTGTGGTGTGTGTGTGTGTGGTGTGTTGTGTTTGTACACGTGCACAACAAGACACACAGATGATGAAAACAAATTTTAAAAGTGCAGGGTTTGAATTAATGGTGATGCTGCTTCCTAGAATCAGATGAAGTGACTAACAAATATCTTTGAGGAATTTGTTGTACTCTTATTCTCTCTCTCTCATTTTTTTTTTTTTGCAATCTCCAAGTCTGGACAATAAGTGAAATATTCACACTAAAAACAGGTATTTTTCACAAATATTAGTACACTAAACCCCCCCTCCTCCCTTTTTTTTTTTCATTTTCTGACCTTTCTGAAGAACAAAAGAAAATTCTTTATTTCTGTTAACTCACCTGGGCGTACACACACCGCTTTTGCTTTTTTTTTTTCTTTTGTCCTACCTGGGATATTAATTACGCCAATAGGTGCTTTAAGCGTAACTTATGAATGAGAAGTGAGCGATAAAATAGCGTGATATGTAGTACGGGAAACAAATGAGGTTTTCAGAGCTCGCCAGGTGTAAATCGTGCATCCAGGTAACATAGACTGCTTTGAGACCTGAAAGTTTGCTGAGAGAGAAGAGAGAGAGAAGGAAATAGAGAGAGGGGGAGGGAGGGGAGAAGGAAAGAGAGGGGAAAGGGGAGGGGAGCAGTAGTAGAGAGAGAGGGGGGATGGAAAGAGAGGGGAAAGGAGGGGGAGAAGTGAATAGCGACAGGGGAGAGGAGGAGGGGGAGAAGGGAATAGAAAGGTGGGGAAAGGTGGAGTGGGAGAAGGGAATAGAGAGCAAGAGAGAGAGAGGGTGGAGGGAGGGAGAAGAAAAGAGAGGGGAGAAGGAAATAGAGAGAGAGAGGGTGGAAGGAGGGGAGAAGGAAAGAGGGAGGGGAGGGGAGGAGGGGGAGAAGAAATGAGAGAGAGAGTGTGGAAGGAGGGCTCCGGAAAGAGGAGGAGGAGGGGCTTCGGGGGAGAGAAAGGTGGAAGGCGCCGTTTACCCCCCCCCCCGCTAAAGCATTTTTTTTTTTTTTTTCCTAACTGACCGTTTCGTATAACGTTTTTATAAAATGCTAACAAATGGATGTATTTAGGGTACATTTCTTGTGTGTCCGTCCATCGTCAGAACCACAACAACACAGAACAATAATTATCGAGATGACCTGGAAAAAACACAGGTATTTTTCTGTTGGTTTTCACTTTCTACCGGCCGCCGTCGCGGCGACTGGCTGCCGGTCTGAAAACAGGTGAAAACTTGTACCTCTCTCAGATGCTCCGCGAGTGCGCGTGGGGTGGGGAGAGGAGGGGAGGGGCAAAAATATAACAACTCCCCTCGTGTTTCTTTTCTTTTTGTAGCCCTTTTATTTAAAATATGTATTGTTTACCATCGAGAGTACAGTGGGGGGGTGGGGGGGTAGATTTTAAGTACGAATTAATGTAGGCGGCGCTGCTGTTAAACGTGGAGGAGGAGGTCGAATCCCGGTAGAGGTGTGTGGTGGGAGATGGTTTCGGTCGTTGCTGTTCCGGGTGTCCCGTCCCCGCGGTCGGCTAACATCTGCCCCCCCCGAAACCAGCGCGAATTAGTCTAAGAAAGAAGTCGACAGACAGACAGACAGACGGACGGACGGACGGACGGAGGGACGGAGGGACAAAGAGAGAAGAAAGATCACAACTCACAGTCTGGAGACGTCCTTGGGCAGGTCTGGGACCACGGAGCGGAGTCGGCGGAAGCTGCAGTCCAAGGAGTAGCCGGTGCAGGTGCATTTCTGAGGGCAGCGGATCCCGGCCGTGGAGTATCCGTAGGTCTGGCCCCCCCGTCTCCCTCCTCCTCCGTACAGGGGCAGCAGCACCAGGGTACAAGTAATCCAGAGCACCACCATTCTTCCGGAGTGGCGCACGCCGAGCATGGATGGATGGATGGATGGATGGATGGCTCCTCCTTCCCTCCCCGTCCTCTCTCCGGCTTCAGAGGAGCGAGACGAGGAGGAGAACGACGATCATGACGGCGGCGGCGGTCGTCGCCTGTCCTCGGAGGGAAAAATCGTTGAGTAGCGCCACGGGCCCTTTAAAAGAGGAAGGAAGCGGAACCCAGGAGTGTAAGCGTCGGCCGAACGGCTCCCTCCCCTCCCCTCCCCTCTCTCTCTCTCTTCCCCCCCCCCCCCTCCCCTTTTTTTTTCTTTTTCTTTTCCCCCCTCCCCTGGGTACTCGGCGGCGGCGCCCAGACCGACCCCTCGAGCGCGCTCGCGAGGAGCGGAACAGTCACCGGGATGGCGGAAAGGGGAGGGAGGAGGAGGAGGAGGACTGGGGGGGTGGAGAGAGAGAGAGAGGGGGAGGGGGAGGAAGGAAAAGGAAAAGAGAGGGGGAAAAATATATGTATATATATATATATATAATGTGTGTGTGTATATATATATATATATATCCGGCGATGAAAAAAGAATCCTACGGCGGGGGGATCTTCCCGAACTTCTCCTGTCAGTAGCAGACGAACGAACGAACGCGGAATATCCAACGCATGAGCAGACGACACACACCGGCGATCTGTGAGCGGCGGCCGGCCAGCGAGCGAGCGAGCGAGTCCGCTGGCGAGGGGAGGTAAGCCTCGTGGGGGGACCCCTCCCCTGCCACCCCGCCGCCAGTGGTATCGTCCGGCTATGACGCTCGTTCGCTCTTCTCTCTCCTACAACAACCCACCGGTCCGAGCACCTGGGACTTTGTCTCTTGTTGTTTGTTTTATCTCCCTCCCTACCTACCCCTCTGTTCTCCTTACACTTTCGCTTACCCTTTTATCCCCGGCCGCCGAGAAATCCATACGGGCGGCATGGTGACGACCAGACTGACCAGTCGCGGAGACCCCGAGATGTGCTGAAAGACAACACGGTGGTGACCTCCCCCCGGGGGGCCCCCGACTCCTGCTGGAGCCGGCCGGCCCTGCACGACCATGTCCCCTTCCCCCCCCCTCTCTCTCTCTCTCCTGAGAGCACGGGGTGGAGGAAAACAGTGTTTAGCCCCAGCGAAATTCCCCCCCCTCCCCTATCAAACAAAGACGACGACGAGTTAACCAGGTGTCTGTATACAAATGGCGACAAACGCCAAGCACAGAAGACCGAGGAAAGGTTATACGGGGGATAGAGGGGTTCGATTTCTAGCAATTAGCACCTAAGTCAACGTTTCGGGCATCATTTCGGTCGCCAGGCAGGAGTCAGGGAAACACGTTGATAGGCATCAATTAACCAATTAGTCACGTGGGTTCGGAACCAGCTAATATTACAACAACAAAATGCTATCAAACTACAAATTAATTAAAACTTTCTTTTAAAACTAATTATTATTATTATTATTATTATTATTATTATTATTATTATTATTAGTATTATTATTATATTATTATTGTTGTTTTTTGTTGTTGTTGTTGTTGTTGCTGCTGCAGTTGTTCCCTTGTGTTTCTCTGATTTAATCCAAACAGCCATTTTATATCAATGATTATCCTCGAAAATGGGAAGATTGGGGCAGATGTCTCCATGGAAAAAGGCATTTTTCTCCGCAGCATTTTTGACGAACGTCAGGCGTCCAGGATCAGACACATGAGCAGGAACAGCTGAAGGTAAAAAGGCAGCAGCGAGCGATCTCGATTACGATGATACTGGCTGGCGGTCGGTCGGTCGGTCTTGTCTTGTCTCGTCTCGTTCCCCACGTGACGTGGCGAGAGCTGCGCGGCATCCTGGGAAACCGGGAGAGAGAGAGAGAGAGAGGGAGCTTTTCGAGAAACGGCGATAAAATCAGGTGATGCTAAAAGTTTCGTAAGAAACGGCTGCTGTGGCCCCAGCGGTTTCAGAGAGGGGATCTGGTGGTAATTAGCTGGAAAAAATCTGAAATGAGAAGAGCAAGTGCGTGGTAGCAAAGCCGACAGAATTGTGAAAGCAGAGGTTTTTTCGGAATGATGGATTAGGGAGAACGGCTTCTTTGGCTATCTTCGCGTATAGTAATAGAATTGTTAATGAAATTAATTAATTGGTTGAAGGCAGTAATGTTAGAGTATACGTCGTTTTTAAAATCGAACTGAATCCCTTTTCCTTTGTGGTACCTTGCCTCTTCCGTTTTTGTTTTTTTTAATTTAAATAAGTTATCTCCCCTGCTGCAGAATTAAGCGATAGGGGGAACAATATCGTGGACAATCCATTTTGAGACAAGATAACTTCCTTTAATAAAAATAATAGAAATAATGCAATCGAAGATATGATTTAAAACGCATTTAAAGCCCTTTTCGGCAAAATTGCGTAGAGTTTTTTGTACACTCATAAGTTAACGTAATTCTTATCAGCAATCTACCTTTCTTTTCGCTGAAGGCAAATTACAGTACAATAAGATAAGTTGTAAATGTTTGGCCGGCGCTATAGCTGTGCTGTAGTGCACTGTACTAACCCTAATAAACAACATACGAGGCGTGACTTTCCAAGACAAAGTTATCTGGGTAAAGCCCTACGGTTGTATTAAAGATCTACCGTATTTGGTGTGTGATTTACTGGAGTGCGAATCCACTTCCTCGCCGAGGAACACTCGCGCGCTGTGAATCAGAACCGAGAGAAGGCGACAACTGCAGGAAGTCCGATGAATACTGAATCTTTTGCAGAATTTTACTTTTGTTTAGAGGGGTAAGGTAAAGACAGGAAATCGAAAACATGAGCAACAACTTAGATTGTTGTTACGCAATACGTTTTAAAGAAGGTACCTGTCCCATAGTCGAGTCAGAAACGCATAACATTTCGTAACCTACCGGTTTTGAATTCTTCTTTGGAAATTTCCTTCCTACTGTCAAATGATAACAACCAAACATTTATTATTATATTATTATTATTATTATTATTATGATTATTATTATTATTATTATTATTATTATATTATTAATTATTCGTACGATTCGCTTACTTTAATATGTATACTTGTTTTCGTGCTCCACCCAGGCATTTCATGGTATCCTAAGGTGGATAGCCGAGTTTTCTCTTCAAAAGTGTATGGGATGTTCCGAACAGGACATTTTAATGGAGCTGATTCTGCTGATGATCTTCGCCATCTTCTTGTTAACCAGTCCAAGCGTTCCAGCTGTCGATGTTTTCATTTGCCCCCCACCTTTTAATAATTTCTATCCCAAAACCCTTACATTTTGACAGCTTCTCTGTTTCCTTAATGGATATATATATATATATATATATATTTTTTTTTTTCTGATGGTATTGCCACCCACATCTCTTAGCAGGCGTGTCTTTCTGTTTCTTGTCCTTGAAGATGATGATGATGATGATGATGCCTGTTCTCTTCGCCTCGATTTCTTTCTCTATGTCTCGCACGTCCCACAGGAGTGTCATTTCCTCCTTTGTCTAGCGTGTGTCTGCTCTCTCTGTATGACTGATGGATGGTCGTCTTGGCAGATTTTTGAGATTCTGCTATCTTGTTGTTTGATTATTATTTTTAGTAGTAATTGTATTATTATTATTATTATTATTATTTATTATTTTATTATTATTATTATTATTATTATTATTATTATTTATTATTATATTATTATTATTATTATTCCTCCACTTGACCAAATTGTGCTGTTGATAATCACTATCAGACGTAAAAAAAACTTCAATAAATAGATTTTCAAAAAAAGAATGAGAGAGAAAGAGAGATAATTACAGTCCTCCGGATATTATCGATTTTTTAAAAATATGGGCAAACACCGGTTTTAATAGAATTCTTTGCAAATTGTAGTTATCATTTTATCTTCAAGAAATGTAATTGCTTTATAAAAATTCATTTTAATTTAATTCTATAAATGTAGACAATTGTAGGAATTTATATCCTTTAAACTTTGCTTTGGTCTTAGGTTATTTTCTTTCGATTTAGTAGAGGAATAAATAATACGTTTGTATTGCTTATTTCCATTTTTTTACTTGATAGAGTAAAAGTAAACTTACCTTTATGCTTAATTACATTATCTCTTTAAACTGCATTTATTTATTTAAAATATTTATTTAAAAATTAAGTGTCTATTCGTGTCTGTTTATACTTATTTACTTATAATACTTTGCACTATCTTTTAAACTTTATTTATTCCTTTATTGGCATTACTTTTCCTATATGTATTGATGTATATTAACTGTTTGAGAGGGGCAGGCACACAGCTAAGTTTGTCTTAATTTCATATTCCCCCCAGAAAAAAAATAACTTAAAACAAACATAAATGTGGAGGCTTAAAATTGAAAGTAACCGATATTATAATCTGTGCGAAACAAAAAGGACAGATAAACGCGGAGAGAACCGGGGAAGAAGTGGGAGCATAATTAGAATTATCAGATCTGATCGTCCAATTTAAATTTGAGTTTGTACGACACCGAATAGGGCCGCTTTATGGCGACGGTCTGTTTGTAAATCCCCACGACCTTTAATTGCTTTGTAAAGCACAGAGGCCGTTCCCTAGTTCCCCAAACCGATAAACAGTGAAAGTGAGACATCTCCGACTTGCTCGCAGCAGCGATACAAAACGGCCACAGGGGGGTAATTGCCGGAGTGGGGTGGGTGGGAGAGGAATACGAGTTGAACGAAAAAGTCACCGGAGCCGGATTACGGTAGACGTTACAGAGATGGCTGCCGTCTGTTGGTTTTGTCACGGGCTCTGGAGAAAGCAAACGGAACAAACATCTATTTCTGCCCCGCCCCGCCCCGCCCCGCCTCTCCCGAGTCTCTTTACATTCCCTCACCCACAATTGTGTTAGTGGATCTTTAAACAAGACCTGAGCTGATTAATGCTCAGAATAACGATTCCCGCCAGATAAACGACACTTGACTTTGTCGCCCATATATTGTGGTTCACGGCACTCGTACAGTATGGCGTCTCCCTCCAATAAGAATAATAATAATAATAAATAATAATAATAATAAAATAAATAATAAGAATAATAATCATAATAATTAAGAAGTAGCATGCATGAGGCATATTGCATGAAAGCATGCTTTCATCTTGTCGACTGGTTTGTCGCTTTACACGGAACGATTTAATTAAAGTAAATAAAATTTTATTTAGCAAAAAGTAAGATAGCATGGACGTATTCCTTTTTGTTTATTGTTATTATCAAGGCAAGAGTATAAACAATAAATAACTATATAATACAGTATGCATATCTATAGTAGTTTGGAAACAAGTATATGAGAAAAATGCCATATTTATTAATTGTCTTTATATGTAATCGTATAAATTATCTCTACGTAAGCATAAATGTCTAATACACTAATTTGGCATTTTTTTTCGGAGGATATTATTTAAAGTGGGAAAGGAAAAGATGTTAAACGTCCTGAATACTCAAATGAATACATTAAAAAAAATTTTTTTAAATCCTATCAGCTAAGTTATTTCTTTTTTTTATGTTAAAATTCTAATAATCGAATTAATTAAAATCTTAAACTTTACCATTTTAAAAGCCACTCTATTTAATTTTTAAACTCTGATAATCAATATACTTAATTTAACCAATAATAAAATTCTATTTGTTGAAACAATTTATGGCTTTAGCTTTTAAACACATTTTTCTCCGACAGGGCGTTTGAATGAATACTAACTACTTCCTTGGTGGGGTCACCACAGCTAAGCGAGTTAATCGGCACGGTAAATGCTATCAAAATTCGAAAATCGTTCCGTCGATCCGCCTTTTCCACCTCAGCGCGGAATCCAATATGGCTGACTTCTGTCGAAGAAAGTATTTCTCATCTGAAGCCGGATGATGACGGCTTCCGGATTAATCTGATTATTGAGTCGCGGCGAGGAGCCGAATGCTGCTGATGCTCTGGTTTGGTTAGTGATCTGGGTCCGTCGGTAGACCGGAAATCTACACCATTTACTCGCTTGACGCAGGTCGACTGTCGGTTGATCTAAAAACCGAACCGTACTCGGCATCGTCCTGGTGGCGTCTCTCGTCAGTTCGCATTGCCAGCGTCAGCTTAATGCTTAATAAAATGCAAAAATGTATTTATTTCAGTTTTGTTTTCTCCTTTTTTAAAAGAAATATTTTATATGGTTTCTTCCTTTTACTAAAAGTAGCGTGTTGAGGGGGGGGGCGGTAGGGAGGTCAAATTTTTGGTAAGAGAAATACGTTTTATAGCACCGGATTCTCATTCCTGGTTTTATAAAAACGTCGACAGGTGAGAGACTTTCTTTACAGCTCATGTCTAATTCGGCAGATAATCAAACTTTCATCTTCCCACGGCTATTTATTGGGTCGGCGAGCGCGAGTGAGAAGAAATATGTTTTATTTCTGCCTGAGAACTCAGCCACTACGCTTCTCCAAACAGTTCCTGCATTTAATTAACGTTTGTTTGTACAAGCGAAACGTTTTGTGTCCAACGGATTCTGTTGTATCTCGCGGATTTGTTCTCATGGCGGTTGGTTCGTGTCATTTATTTATTTATTTATTTATTTGTATAGTACTTTCGTTCTGGAAACCACCGCCAGGAGGGAAAACTGGGCTCTGGCGAGAGAGAAAACAGAAAAGGAAGGCCTAAGCACTGCCGGTGTTAATATTTAAGGAGTATTTATGAAAATGGGTACCAGCTAGACAGGGAGTACTGACTAGTTTTGAAAAGGTGGCGACAAGCTAAGGTGCTGGCTACTCATTGTTCTGTGGCTTGGTCCGGTGTTCTGGACTCTAAGATTAAGTGCAGGAGTACCGTTCCAAAGGACCTGCATAGTTTATCACGTTTGTTGGGTCTCCTCCCCCACTTTTTTTTTCGTTCGGTAAAGTTCATGCCAGGATTTCCTGCCTGCCGGTTTACCACATCGAGATTACCGTCTGCTCTGGAGATAGCGTTTCACCGGGTCAGATGTTCTTTAATTTCCGAATCAGCCAGCGTTATGGAATCGTTCCTAAGATTTTTTCCATCAATATGCATGTACTAAGGACGTTCAAATAAAATCTGTCCAGATAATATTACGGTGATGCTATTTACAGCCAGGTTATATTTGAACATTCTTTGTGTGTGTGTACGTACATTTGCATTGACATATAGCAGCCATTTGTGACCACATTTCGATTCGGATTATCTGCTATCATTGGCTCTGAGAAGAAACAGATTTTAATCGCTAAGGGGGGAGCCATTTTCTCGATCGTATAACAGCACCGTAACACGCTAGTGCTGGACAAAGCAGAGAGGCGTGGTCTAATATATATGCAATGACCACTGCCTCACGAAATGGTAGCTAGTTCAAAGCGAACGTTTAGATGTCTGGTGACCAGGTCAACAAAAATACGCTGTTGTTGTTTTCCGTCCTTGCAATGTTCTTTAAAATGAATATTTGCTCCACTTGTAGATTCGGGTTTCAATTAGAAATAACTAATAACTAAATCAAAAGGATTTAGTTAAATACTTTCGTATCTATATCTTGGGGAGCGCCATTTTGTTCGTTTGAAATAAAGGTAGAAAAAGTATTGACTTCAGAACTATGACGTATACGTGGTCTTGTCGGAGAAGGTAGCCACAGTGCCGGAAGTTGGACTTATCGAAGAAGAGTACACACCGCCAATACTTGAGGGTTACGTCCCCTGACTGGACCTTCCTGTAACGATTTATTCTTATTGGACAGAAGAGCTTTCTTAGGGTGTTATTCACCCTTTATGGCCAGGTTGATGGAGACGACGTCCCACCAATCTTTGCACGTAATCCCACCCTCAATATGTGTAAATGGTCAAATGCATTCTTTCACTGAGGGTGACCAATTAAAAATATGGCTGGAAGTGTGAAGAAAATCTGATTCTTTGTGTCCCTGTGTTTCAGTCCGTAACTTTACCAGCAATGATTGGCGATTTTAAGGTTACAAAGAATAATTTTCGTCTGAAGTTAAATCCGTAGCCTTCCAACGGCCCCGCGAGCTTGTTGTGGCTGGTGATCTGAGAAATTTTGTTGTCACTCTTAGCGCCAAACGGGAGAACTCGCATCATCTTTTCTACATCTTTTAGATAACTTGTTCGAAATGACAAGTGCGTGGTCCTTACAGATTTACCTTCAAAGCTCTGCGCAACCTGCTTATTTGCCTGCTACTAAGAATACCGTCCACAAGGCGAACATTATTCACAGTTTCTTCACCCTTCTCCTCCTCCTCCTTCTTCTTCTTCTGCAAAAACTTCTCGCCATTTTAACTCTATTTTTATTCGCCTTAGAAAAATATATAAAAATATGGCAACCTGACTTGCTTGTCTTCGTGCAAAGACAATCTGGATTTTACATTTCCTTTTTTCAACCAGAGCTTGGAATTAATTCCCGAGGGACTAAATCAGGAAAGTCACCAGACCATGACTAATTTACTGGTATTTTGTTTATAGGGTACTTTCTTAAGTCAGCCACCGCTTATTCGATGCAGTACTTTTAGAGTACAAAGCTGACGCGAGCCGACGAATTAAGACTGTGCGAACCTGAGAAAGAAAGAAAAAAAACGGACCGGAAAGAGAATAAATATGTAGGTTCTGTTGAGGAAATTTCTCTCCCGTATTTTTTAAACAAAACCACAACTCCTTTCTTTTAACGAATCAAAGGTTGTACTACCTAGAATCGGAAAAAAATACCAACAGTAATTGCATCGGAGCTATAATTCGTCAGCTTCCTCTCTCTCATTTATGTTTTCTTTTATATACATACCATATGCTTCTTAACACGCTTAACCTCCCTTAAAATCCACTAGGTGGCACTGTTCCGCAGAGTTCGGAATATTAGTAAATTTGTCCAACCGACCGTTGAAGAATAGGTAGAACAAAATCTCGACTTGATTAAGTTCGCAATTATTAAATTAGAAATGAAGCCATAATTATCTAAAATCTCATTCCATTTACTAGCAAATCTTTTGAAAAAAACCAATGAGTGACATATGTTCAGTCTTACAGAATTTAAATACGAATTTTCATTTCTCGCTTTCCGTGTCTGGTAACATTTTGGTCAATAAATTGGAATTAATTCAATAATTCAGAAGATAATCGTAGATTTTGTACTATATCTGTATATATTTAGTTGAATGGGAGAGGATTTTAGAAAAGAAAATCGAGAACAGTAAAACACGCGGTCACGTGCTAACCGTAGCGGGCGGGCGGGCGGTGGTTTAATGGTTAACCTGCTGAGGTCGGGAACCCTTTCCTATTTGGCATGGCATCTTCCCCCTCTTTTTCTTAAACCAGCCCCGTTGGTTTCCTCCCACGTCTAAAACTGAGAGGGTCCAGCAGTAAAAGAGTGGCTCGCCTACGCTGTCTGAGCTAGTGGCGGTCGATCTCTCTCTCTCTCGCTCCCATCTCTCCATCTCTCTCTCTCTATCTCTCTCTCTCTCCATCTCTCCATCTCTCTCTCTCTCTCTCTCTCTCTCTCTCTCCTCTCTCTTTCTAGAAGGGCCATGTCGCACAGGTGTTAACTCGGGCAGCAGAACCCCCGGAATCTGCTGGCAGAATCCATCCGGTTAAAGGTAGGTTTAAAAATCGAATCAACGAAAGGATCCGCTATACTTCAGTCTAGGTTAATACGGCTGCTCAAACACCCAAACAAAATGCTAACGAATTCCCACTGCCACTCCTCTCTTCTTTTTATTTTCTTCAAAAGCAATCCAACCAAATCCGTGGAATCCACTGTCCCCTTTCTTCAGCCCCCTCATCATCCCGTTTCCCGAAACACGACATAAAGGAAACAATTGGGAATTTAAAAAAAAAAAAAAATACTAATAATAAATGAATACATTTCAGTCGTTATGTTGCGGTTCAGTTACGATTAGGTATCCGGTGATTTCATTCATTTCAATCGATTTACAGGTGACCCCTTTTGTGTTTGTTTGTCAGTGGATTTATGATCTTACTGTTTTTCCACGTAAACTGAATCAAAGTTTATGGTTTCTCTATCGTGCTAACGTTTTTACCTGTTCCTTCCTTATTTTTGTAAAGTGGACGCCAAAGGCTGGGGCATAACAAGCAAGGCTTTGGCTGTTTGTTTTTTTTTTTTTGTTGTTTAAATTAATATTAAGATCGCTTTGTTCTTCATTTAAAAGATGGAGGCTGGATTATTAGCTGGGTGCTTTCTCGTTTTTGTTACGGTCGTTAATAGGTTGATCGCGCCAGGTTCAGTCGTGGGATCCGAACACCTAAAATCTCCAGAACATAGAAACTTACATTTATATGCCTCGCGTATCGAATCGAAGCTAAATGGAGAAACACAATCGAGACACCTGAAGTTTTTTAAAAAAAAGGTAAGGAGCGGGCGGAAGCAATTTTTGTTTTCCTATTGATCGCTGTTTCCTACTTTTAGGAGTTGTGATTCAAAGCTTCATAACCATAACGTATCTCGTTCGGGATGTCGGGTTTTAGGGGAGGATCCGATCGCCTCGTCGTTAATCTACCACCACGAATTCATTACGAATTTTTGGTTGAATGTGTTGAAAGGACCGAGACTTTACATAAATCAGAAAATTCTCCCTGACCCCTTCCTTCCCAGGGACCTGTAAAAACTGTAACCGTGATTTAATAATGATTTATGCTAACACAGATAAGCACTGGCGGGAATTGTTTGCACTATTCTGACTGGCAGTAATTAGGGGCGACTGTGTACCCGACGTTGATCTCGTGATATTCGGTCAATTAACACGTGCGTGGGGACGGACGTCGGTCCTCGGGGCTTTCATAAGAATTGACCGCGCGTACCGGTGATTACGTCAAAATTAAGAATTAATTACTTACTGATTAGGCGGTCTATAATTGTGTCCGCTAGTGTATTTATCTGATGACAAACAGAAGCAGACGCGATAATAACCAGCCGCGCAAAGTCGTTAGAATTAAGCCAGGGCGGGCTAAGTCGCGGATCAAACGCTAATATCTCTATAAAACTATAATCCGCGCTCAATAGAAATATTGCAACCAATGTTTCACGAATGACGTCATAACCGGATAGGACGCCATGATAACCTCGCGAGATGACGCGCGTGTGTTGCTAATTGGATATGCAGCAACCACGTGGTCAGTGACTTCTCTGGGGTTTATTCAGCAACTGCGTGCGTCTAAATGTGGCGTCACTTCCGGAAGACCTGATAAAGGGAATGTAAGACCGGTTACTTCGTTACTGCTCAGTGTGTGGAGACTGTAATTTTTAAGATAGCGCTAAGTAAGAATGGCACATTCCATGATGGCGGTCGGAAAGCACCATTAATCTGCGCACTTGCTGACCTTTCCTCCCGATACAGTGATATTTCCTTAATAAAGGTACGCTATTGTGGTCCAAGAACCTTACGTTTGTTTTATTGGTAAGGCGCGAGCCGTATAAAAACAAGATTTTCGTAAATAAGGGCACAAAACGGTGACGTCGGGGCCAACAGCACAGGAAGCAAGAACTTTCCCACTCTGTATCCATATGTCGCCCTGACAACATCCACGCGTGCAGTAAAAACGCTTCTTCTTAGTCGTAGACTTTCCTATGCACAGCTTTCAACGCTCCACTCCGGATCAGAGGTCGGACCCTGTTAGTAAGCAGACCCTTCTAATTTTCCGTCCTCCAGGTACCAAGCGGCTGGTATCTTTGATGATCTCCGGAAGCTTGCGTCACGAACCCAGTCAAATAATCTGACTCCAGAAATTACTCCGCGTCTCGACACAGTTTATCGACAGTCGATACGTCGGTGAGGCGCGCGCACCCCCCCTTTATCTGATAATTTCTTGAACCAACGTCACTTAGCTGGAACTCCGATGTCAGATAATCCGGCGCCACCAGAAGGCGCTGGCCGCCACCTACGACGTTCTTCGCAGGCGGCGCTCGATACCACAAGTGGCTGGGAAGCACTCACAGTATTCGGCTTCTCTTCTTCTTAGCTAAATAAACCGTCCGCATGAAAACCTAGAACAGCGTAAAATCTCAAAATATTACAATACACAACAGAGCATAAATTAAAATTATAGTCTGAAAAGCTACAGGTACGAAAACAGCAGTGTAATTGGTGAGTATTTAGATCGGTTCGCTGTTTCCATTTTTACACCATTTATAACAAGACAAACCTCTTCCGGTTTTAACGCCACGCCCACGTCTGACGTCACATCCTACTTTATTAGGTAATTCCCTTAGTTGTAAAGAAGTTTCACTCGTACTCGAATGGTTTAGAATTGAAACCTCACGGCAACTTTAAGTAAAAACTCTGCCTTAATACGTACCAAAAACATCACTTACATAATATACCTTTATCGAGCTACCTAAATAGAAAAGTTTAATTATAAACTTGCACAGAAACGCCGACTTGAGTCGTCTGCCTGCTTCCTTAGTGATGCTTCCAGGTGCAAGTATTTCTTCTCCACACGGGCTCCAAGACTTAAGGGGGCGCCATTATTTTCATCCTGGAAACTGGTCGGACCAACTAAATCTAATCTCAATTATACCTCTAGGGTGGGTGACTCGATTCTAATAGGCAAAACCACGTTTGCATCGTTATAGATCTTTGGATAATCAAAACCTCTGTGTGTGTGTGTGGTAAATCTGAAAATTACTAAAACATTCCTTCCGTTTTGAACTGATACGATATTTGTGAGGATCTGGGCCAGCAAATCCATTAGTTGATTTTTTAAAGATGTATATTTTTATTAGCGATAAATCAAACGTGGAACAAAAAACGCTAGAAGTTTAACTATTTATTGAAATTTAAGACATTTCAGACGCTGTATACTTTATTTTGTGGGTAACTTTATCTAAACGCAGCTAGTCTGTAAATTCCAGCCTCTGGTGTTTCCCTTCTCGGTGATTTTACTAGACAACGCTGTTATGGCGCAGTCTCCGTCTCCATTTGGAAACGCCCAGAGTGCTTTGAGCATTTATGACGTCACCAAGCGGAAGTTGCCAGCTCGTCTTTACAACTAAGGTTCACCTAGAACGATCCTCGTGCATAAACGGTAAAATGACTATGTTGTTCCAAGCCCCTAACTTATAGTTTACCAACCATTTTTTCCCTCTTTTGTTTTTTTTTTTTTCCCTTATCTTGTTCATGGCTTCAGAAATAGAAGACCTCTGATGTTTTTAGATCGGGTTGGGGGGTTTATGGTGACATTAGTAGACATGAGAATGAAGCTCCCTTAATTCTAAGAAGCGCCTTTAACCCTTTGCTTCGATCATTGTCTCTTGGAAGATTTGCCTGATTTCTCTTCCACGCCCCCCCCACGAGGTTCTTCATCTTGTAGACGTGAGGCAAACCCGAGCCGTCGGGAGCGGCCGGTTCCGGTCCCATTTTGCCTAGTTATCGACTTCAGACGAACCAGTTCTGCATTTGTATGATATTACTTTCGTATTTAACGCCATAAAAATACTCAAACAGCGCGGTCTCTTCATGATGCTCTGCCAGTCGAAAAACGGGTAAAGACGACTATTTCTTTCTTACCCCCCACCCCACACGGTGCTATGTCGATCGCGGCCCTTTTGGGTTTTGTTCCACCATCGAGGCGATCCAGCCAGCGGTGTGACCGGAAGCTTCTGAGGAAAGCAGAGGGCGACGACAGCACGAAAATCCGCCATATGGACGAGAACTTTGCTAATCGCGAGTTTCCAAACAACAACAAAAAAAAAAAACAAACGTAATTTTCTTTAAAATAATAATAAAAAAGAAGAAACATCTGCAATAAGGGGAAGATAACTGGGGGGTGTCTTCGAGCGGGGTTCATTCGGTAAAATGATGAGGCATTAGCGGGGTCTGACTGCGTGTATACGCCGGTGATGTTGTTTCTGGAAAAAGAAAAAGACTGTTACTGAAGGCAGCGGAAATCAGCGCTGCCCCTGACTCAACGGGGGTTACCGCCTCCCCTCTTCTTGTGCGCGAGCGGCTCACCAGTCTCTCCACAATGGCGGAACCTAAGATTTGTGCCGGCTATTATGGCCGGCAATAGATTCGAGACGGTTGATGAATCTGGCGAGAGAACGCTTTTTCTTTTTTTTATCCCCTCCCCCGCATAGAGAGTTCCCGGAGCGATCAGTTAAAAGGGGCCGCTTATTGTCAGAGATACCAAAATCAAACCGGTCTCACGTAGCCAACACACAAACCTACGACAGACTCGCATATCACTCAAGTCTGAGCGCGCTCTCCTAGCAACGGGAGGTCGTCGCATAGATACGGCAAAGAAATACTGGAAAAGTTAAAAGTCCCTCTGCCGAGCAACAGAGGTTCACTCGGATGGTTTATCCCGGAGCATCTCTTGTGTACATCGGGCTGAGTACTGCGGCGCGTACAGCTACTTTGGCCTGGCGAGGCTGCAATACGAACCGTCGGTTTCGTGTTACCTTTAGACATTATTTCCACTCTAGAAAATCTCAATCACGCGAGCGCGTTTAATTGATTGTTTTATCGTATTTGTCGTTGTTCTTATGCGGAATTAAAGTCTTGTTCACAAAAGGGGGCTGGGTAATCAAACAAAAACAAAGGTAAATGGTTTCCTATTATTGGTACTCTACTTGGGGGAACCGCACGGTTATTACGTCTCTTTTTGTGTATTCGCACCTTTTTGTACAACGTCACCAGATCCGTGAACCCAGTCTCGCCGTTTACGATCGCCCTCAGAATGGCACCTACAAGAGTACCAGCGAACAGCGGCCTGGGAGTAGAGTGGCGACGCTTCTCGTCAGAATACGCAATCGGTTGAGCTTTATTAGCATCACTCAAGACTGCGCTTTTCGGGGGGAGGTGGGTGGGTGGTGGGATCTAAATGCTACTTAAGCTCATTCACGCGGCGTGTTGCTGAAACTGTATTGTATCTCAACACTTCCGGGACATATAACTGAATCTTTTCGGACACCGAGGCCTACAACCTTCCGAGGCAGGGTTACTGCGCCAATAGAGAGTGGAGGGATGAACATCTTTATCTCTTCGGTAGAAAAATCCTTAGTAGAACTCTCCATTTTATTAGATGTGGGGGGAAACCCACATGGTCGGGTGGACTTTCTCGAGATTGGATAACGACATACATGGATGGATGGCATCGGCAGCCTTGGGAAGAGAACTTTCTCTCTCTCTCTCGTCTCTCGCTTCTCTCTCTCGTCTCATCTC
This sequence comes from Nautilus pompilius, assembly GCA_018389105.1. NCBI lineage: Eukaryota > Metazoa > Mollusca > Cephalopoda > Nautilida > Nautilidae > Nautilus > Nautilus pompilius. The sequence continues at coordinate 60,957 of JACATO010000946.1, read as the reverse complement.
TCTCAACTCTCCTCTCTCTCTCTCTCCTCTCGACTCTCCTCACTCTCACTCGCTCCACTCTCTCGTCATCATCTCATCTCCTCTCTCTCTCTCTCTCTCTCTCTCTCTCTCTCTCTCTCTCTCTCTCTCTCTCTCTCTCTCTCTCTCTCTCTCTCTCTCTCTCTCTCTCTCTCTCTCTCTCTCTCACACACACACACACACAATGCCAACGGTCGATTTAGCCAGAAATCAGAGTCAGGTCTCCGTTCCGGTTAGGCTAGGTTACGCATCGCCGCAAATGTATTTCATTCACATAAATCCAGTCCCTCGGCCTGTGACGTCAATTCCGTTGACCTTGCGAGAAAAGGATGCGCCCTGGTGTCTCCGCCTACGCGGGCCGGAAGCGAAAGGGTGCGACTGTGCAGAGAAGTGGCATCGTCCATAACCGTGAGTCCCCGACGCCCTGTCCCTGCGAAACGTTCGAGAGGCGTGATGAGCTCCGTACACTGGGCGTTTACCCCTCAGATGAGCTCGTCCTCCGCACTCACGTCGCGGAGCCCAAGTCTCGGCCGCCGGAGTCATCAAGTAAACTCTCGCCAAGTCTCCCCATCTACCCCCCTTCCCCAGCCGATGTAGCAACAACCGACAAGTCGGCAGGTACCAGATGTTGATGGGTTCTCTTCGTCGCGCTGCTTTTCGGAGGGGGTGTGTGGATGGGTTAGGGTAGGTGGGAAGAGTGGTTGTAGCAGTCACGTCACTGTCACGTGACAGAGAAATGTGATGCCATTGCGAAAAGAAAAAAAATACGCAGCATCTAAGTTTCAGGAAATCAACGTTGAGGGCCCGAGTTCGAATCCCAGTCGGCTTGGAGTACCTCCCCCGGGGGGGGGGTGGTGGTGGTGGTGGTTTTATATCACTCTTATTCAACAACCGACTACAGGTTGTGTTTTTTTGAGGGATGCTCCGGTTTCCTTCCGCATCTAACGAATGAAGAGTTTTAGTAGGGTGTTCTGGGTACACGCGATGAAGGGCTCCGTGGGTCGGGTCGGCTGGCGTCTCGGTCGCCGCTCAAGAGCTTCCAGCCGTCGTACCTCGGCAACCCGCTTCGCTCTTAAAGCTGATATCGCACACTTTCCACCTCCACTCAGCTCCCCGCTGCGAGACGCCCTCTGCCGGGACAGGCATTCGCAAAGCTGGCAAGTGGCTGGATAATAGAGATTCTTTCTCGCCGCTCCGCTTGTAAGTAAAATAACGAAAAGGGGCGAGGCTGTTTTCTATTTCGACATTGTGTACGGACTTGGTTAGCTGCACGTTGTAACCTTGTTTTTTCTTCAATCGAGTATGAATCTCGGGTAATTTCGCTAAGGATACAGAAAACTATTCTTTAGACGGCCTGCAAATAGAGCGTCGAAAATCGCATGTGAAAGGGCAAAGGTAATGAAGGATTATAAACTGCCTATTTCGAACTTCAGACCTGAAAAGAGAGCGAGAGAAAAGAAGACAAAGCTGCGAGTCCAACTTAAGACATAATCCAGATTTAGAAAACAAAGATGCGTTGTTTACAAAACCTGCTTTAAATATCTTTTTTTTTTATATATATATATATCGCAAATATTCTATGAACCGCTCTTGCGAATGATTTCCTTTTGGACAAATGTTCGCCTCTGCATTGTTAAGTCACCAGTTACGCACGCACACACAAAATAAACAGGCTGAGCAGAAACGCTTGACGCGCCATCTGTCGAGCCCTCTTTACAGGCTAACCGTCGATGTGTTCCTACAGTCAAAGATTCGCTTCAAGTCAGTCTCTTCAGCAGCCATTTCGAAGATTAAACAGCCGTGTATGTCTGCCCCGATATTGCATTTAAGCCGGACCCGGTCGGTGTCGGTCTGTCCCCTCTTCCAGTCTCGCGACAAGATGACAGAAGCTTAATGACGCACACCTGTCGGAGCCGCTAGTCGTCATCAAGAAGGGCCTCCGCGCGCCATGTGGTCTGTACCTGCTCGCATTGTGTAGCTCTGGAAAAAAAACGTTCTCTTCATAAGCAATTATTCACACTTTCCGCGCGCACTGGCCGTCCTTATTAACTCGTGATCGTCGCACAAAAAGGGGGGGCACGCAAATAAAGACGATCTACACGCAGTTCTTCCCTTCGCTAATCCGATGACGTCATCAAATCTCGTTGCTCTCGTGTCTAAGTCCCATCTGGTACGAGACCAAATCTCTAGTTCCATGGTTACCGCCTTATTTACTTGTTGTAAACTGTCGCGCGTTCAAATTGTCTGAGTAAATTATCTTCGAGGTTTCAATCTGCGGCATAGACCTGTTTTTCATCACCAATGGCTACAGCTGCACGACATGATGGTTTAGCTTCACTCTTTTGAGGCGGAAGATAGAAATGTGTCGTGATTTCAGTCGCGTCCTGGGGGTTGGCTGTCAGCGCCACAGATATAAGTGGTTTCGATAGGGTGACTGCCCAAAAACTAACTGAAAAGAAAACAATAAATGCGTTAATTCTGACTCGGAATACTATTAATGACGTCGTAATTCCGGGCAAATATTTCAACACAAAGATATTTCCGTGTAAAACCGCGATGATGAAGACTGGACAGTTTATCAAGGGAGAGACTTGTGTTAACAGCGGGGAAAGTCCCTAGCTGTGAAGAATGGCTTCTTCATCTACTTGTATTTGCTGATTGAGTACTGACGAGACTTCATTCCGATATTTTATCGGCTCTTCTGAGGACCTGAATTGATGGCGGAGATGGGGCTGCTCGTTTATAAAGGAGTAATCCAAGGCTTCACGTCTGAGTCGTCGGGGAGTAACGGTATGCACAACGCCTCTACGCAGAGCAGTCCCGTCTCCAAAGAACTCTGGATGATTTTATGAAAGAAAACTAATGGAGCCGACGGTCTTCAAGAATGGATTAATCAAACACACCTGGAAGAATGAGAGCTTTATGCAAAAACGGTGGAGTGCTTGACACGCCCAGGTGTCTGTCTGTCAGCGGGGCGACCGCGAATGTTCTGTTCGTGCCCTCGCCACGACGCCAAACATCCCCTGACCTCGCGGGGCCAGAACTTACGATGTCGCTCATATTCCCCGATAAAGGGAACGAAAAGGAAACGCGAGTGGGGCCCCCCCTTTGTCTACGTTATCCGGCGTTTGATTGGAGCTGCATTATTCTCGAAAACGCCACCATGGCACAATGCAATAATTCATAACCGAGACGCTCTTTGGGGGCCGCATTCTTCTCAGAAACACCTTTCCCGACGCTCTCTCTAAAGCCGGACGACCACAGCCGACTCACCGACGTTCCGCAGCACAATGGCCCATTCCACGCTCCGGTGGCTCTGTTAAAACCCTCTAAAGTTTATTCGCGGCAGATGAAAGGGTTATTACCTATCAAAAGATGGATAGAGAAAAACAATTTTTTTTAACCCCCCCTCCCTCCCTCCCCGGGTCAATGGTCGAACCGAGGGACCCTCTTTTTTTTCCAAATGCCATTCTCTGACACACCCTCCCCGTCTTCCCTCGCAGATTCCTGCAAATCTTCCGTACCGCTGGGGAATCCGTGGCGGGGAAGTTTTGGTTGTGGTCCAATATGCGTCGTCACCAGACTCCTAACGAATTAGCGGCGGTTGATATATTTTGCATCCGATGTTAGAAACAACCACGTTGATCGGATAAGGGAGATTTTACAAAAATCAGTCCCTCTAAAGCAGGTTTTACCGCCAACCTTTTATGTAAATCCCAGTGTTTAGGCCCCTGTAAGGTTTTTGCTGTCTGTTCTGCAGTACTCTCTTCACACGTGGGTGAAACATTGTAAGTTATGGAAAAATACCGGGCTTTCGTTTATTCACCCTCGGCATTATCTCAAATGATGAGAGAGAGAGAGAGAGAGAGAAGAGAGAGAGAGAAGAGAGAAGAGAGAGAGAGAGAGAGAGAGAGGTATGACGTCAGTACAGAGAGAGAGAGAGGAGATGACGTTAGTACAAGAGAGGGAGAGAAGAGTATGACGTCAGTACAGAGAGAGAGAGAGAGAGAGAAGAGAGAGAGAGATGACGTTAGTACAGAGAGGGAGAGAAGGTATGACGTCAGTACAGAGAGAGAGAGAGATGACGTTAGTAGAGAGAGGGAAGAGAGGTATGACGTCAGTACAGAGAGAGAGAGATGACGTTAGTACAGAGAGAGAGAGAGAGAGAGAGAGATGACGTTAGTACAGAGAGGGAGAGAAAGGTAGGACGTCAGTACAGAGAGAGAGAGAGTATGACGTTTTAGTAGAGAGAGGGAAAGAGAGGTATGACGTCAGTACAGAGAGAGAGATGACGTCAGTACAGAGAGAGAGAAGAGATGAGACGTTAGTACAGAGAGGGAAAGAGAGGTATGACGTCAGTACAGAGAGAGAGAGAGAGAGAGAGAGAGAGATGGGGTTACACCAATATAAATATGTTGTAACTACGTTAATTGCATATTTCAAATTTATATAATTATTAAAACAACAAAATATTTACTTTTCATTAAAGGAACAATGAAGTCTATAAATACAAATACATAATTTCCTCCATAAACTAACTTTCCTATATTAATTATAAGAAATTGTTGATGGTAATTTGCAACTTTTCAAAGTTTAGGGGTAACGCTGTAGCTGTCTTCTTAAAAAGACTACAGATAACCTTTTGTTCGTCATAGTTGGGCATAACACTCAATGTATATGGGCAAAAAATGGGCTCTGATGTCACTGCCACTTTTTCTACCTTCACTTTAGAAGAGCTCAACGAGAACATGGAATCCAACGTTGTGAGAAGACAGTTATTCCGTACACACATTGACTGATGAACTGTGATTTTAGCACCGAAATTAAATCAAAAATAGTAGCGACCGATTTCGCTTCTTTAGTTTGGCTTCAGAATTTCTAACTAATTATACTTTTGTGGGGGAATTAGGTACGCTTTAGAAGCTATTTCGGCGGCTCGTAAATGATGAATCTTTTTTGTTTCTGACACTCACCTTACCGAAAAGAAAGAAATAATTGGGCTTTCACGGGCGAACCTCAATACGACTTTAACCAGCGAGCGCTCTTCTTCACTCACCGAACCACGCTGGAGTGGACCGCCCATTGACGCTGCGCTGATCCCATTCGCTCACTGAGCCGAGACTGGCGGAAGCTGGCGAGCTGCTGGGGTGGTTCGGCTCCCAAACAGAGGCAGAGGCGGCCCACAGAATTAAAACCTCGATCGTACACCAGACACCGTGGAAATGACGGCACTTGATGAGAAATCCGAAAGTAAAAAAATATGTGTAATTCTTAAAGCAAACAGACGTTTTGGGTGTGAGAAAATGTGCTTTAATACTTCCGGACTTTCTGGTTCCTTCTCTATACATCTCTGGTTGGACCGCTCTTGGTGCGCGTAGCCGACACGTGGATTCCCCTACGATAATTAGGGTGTGTGTGCTAGAAGTATTTGAGATTTCCCCTGGTAAGGGAAATGTAGGTTAGGTTCGCGTAGGTTCTTCGATGTTATTAGAATAAAAACATTTCCAGGATGTCGTGGATATAAGTTAACCAGAACTAGATATACAGAATCATGTATAATAACAGGGTAGTGTCCGTTCTTCGTGGGGTGGAGCGTTTTGAAGCGGAGACCGAACGTAATTTTAAAATACATTCGAGCGGCACGGGGTTAAAAACTTTCTGGTTTGGTATAGATCGCTTATCTACTATTCAGATAAATGCATCGACTGCCTGTGCAATACATGTTTTACTGCTTACCAAATAGCAATCCATTATCTCGAAAAATAAATAGTATGTGATGTGGAAAAACCGAAGGAGTATGTAGATAAAAAGTATCTCTGCCATTACCAGCCAAAGGGCCATCTTTTATTGCGAATTACTTCGTCTCATCGTCCACGGTGTTATTTCACTGGCGACTTCCGCAACCTCTTTCACTTCCGCTCCCAGATATTTTCAATAGAGTTTAGATCAGCGCCCGTGGTAAGACACTCTATCATTGCTGAAGACATCTTTTGTCTTCTTTTCTGGCAAAGGAGCCTCCATCAATCCTTGGCACGCATAGACCATTCCGATTATTTAAAATCTATTGGAGACGGAAAGAACATCACGGTAGACTTTATTTTCGATTTTTCTGTCTACTTTCAATTTCCAACCCCTTGCAATGCTAAATGCAGTTTCAGACACGAGTCTTTTTCTTCATCTGTATTTGACAGCAAGGAGAGGACAGTTACGGTTTAACTTCTCCCCTACCCTCCTCCTTCGCTCAAAAAACTCCACCCCGCCGTCTTTTGTTGCCAAACAGATCAAACTTAGATTCGTCCATGGAGAAGGCGCGTCTTTCTCCGCCACGATAGCTGCTCCAGTTCCCATGCTTCTTGGCCATCTCAGACCTGCTTCCACACGGAGTGTTTTTGAGAGGAGGTATCGGGACACGGCTGCGCTGCGTAAACTCCCCTCTCTCTGTCTCCTGGCTGCTGATGATAGGGGAATGCTGTTTCCAACTTCTCTAAACTCGCTCAGCTAATCTATGAAAATTTTTTGTTTTAATGTCTGGCTCCATGCAAGTTGACTAATACCATACGGATCCATGGTCACCTCTACGTCGTTCTGTCTAAACCTTCTCCAGACTTCAACCCCACCCCCTTAATCATCCGTGTGCCAGTCGATCGCCCTTTAGTCTCTCTTTAGGGAAATCATACCCTCTCTTCGCTTGCTGATCAAGGCATTCCTCGCAATCCCATTCCCAAATAATGCGAGTAAACAGACGGAAACGAACTCTTTCTAACACACATTTATTTGTTAACGGTGCAAAAAACACAGAAGAAGGAAGCAATGATCAAATTCCTTGTAATTAAGTTTGACTAATCAGGGTTATTTGAGAACTGACGGTTTCTCATCCATAGGTACACGCCATCCTTCCATCACAATCTAACCTGTCTGACGTAAGCATACCTTAAGCATCGTTTAGACTCCGTGTTCACGAACTGTACTGAAATAACTGCGTCTGACTCATGACTTTTAAAAACTTCCTGCCCGCTGCAAAAACTATATATATATATGGAGATAAATATTGAAGTTGTAATTCTTTCAACAGTTCTGGATAATTCTATACGAGCCATACGTTGACTTTAGTAACAAAAGCAACAAAAAAAACGACAAAAAATAGTACAGCGGATTTTGTTTATCTTGTATATATACTCAAAACCTCTGGAAAGTTATCTCTTTGTTCGAAAAATCTTTCCCGCTTTTATCTTTTATTTTCTTTTAAATTATTAGAAGAATGTCGAAACAAACCGCGCACCGGGAGAGAGAGAGAGAGTGCGGAATTTTGTTCCAAAACAAAAATTTCAAAAGTTTTTTTTGTGTGTGTGTGTGTTCTCTCCTTCCGCGTGATTGGTTCCACGTCACGAGCGCCAAGCGGTTCCCAGACGAATCGCTCCGCCATCACCGCTGAACTATATGAATTAACCACAAACGCGGAAAGCGGCGAACAATTGGCGATCAAAGAGACGGAGAGGAAGTCAGGTGGGGTGGGTAGGGAAAAAAAAAAAACACTTTCGGCGTGAACACAAACGAATGGTCCCACCACCGACTGCAGAGGCTCCGTCGCGGTTTGTCGTTCGACGGGAGGTTGACTTCTTATGTTCCTTTGTCGGGGCCGACCGAGCCAAATGGGGATCTGTGCCGGCGAATTCCTTGCAAACCGAAGAGCCCTGACGTCATCCGAGGAGAGGAAGTCTAGGGAGTTGCCTTTGGCGACTCATCAGGTGCGTCTCTCGCAGCCCGCCTTTGCTGCGATGGTGCCGGCGCCATGCCGCACGCGGCTATCGCGGAAGAGGTCAACCGTCCGCCTCTAGTTGGCTTCGTGAAGCGACGTCGTTCGATGCAAAACGACGAGTTTAGGTGAACACACCACCGTCTGACAGCCCTCCCCCCACAAAGAGTTAATTGAAGAAGTTTATATAGACAGGTTTAATTAACGACAGTAAACGTTCTGGTAGACCGGGCACCTGCCAGGATGCTACTGACTTTGCCATATAAGCATTTATCGGTCACGTCCTCCCTCCACCAGCTGAAAAGTGTCCAAGGCACTGGCGAATATTAGTAACCGCTGTATCTCTCGAGATGTCGGCTATGTGGATACTTAAGAATTCATCCTTCATCACTCTAAAACGTTAGGAAAACGACTTTATAATACAATTTATTTTTTGATTCTCTCTCGTGCAGTGGAACATTGAAGCCTTTTCTTACAGACTTTAAAAACACTCTGTAAAAACAAACACATACTGACGTTTTAATTGCTGATTCACCAAAGAAACATCCGAGCTATTAATGTCCCCCAGGTATTCCACTTATCTCTTAAGTCATTACAAATATGTCTAATACCGCAGTAGTTAGCCCCCCTTTCTTGCCTTTCCTGTTTAGTAATCTCCAGTCAAGCATAATAAGGTTGGCGATTAAGCTTGATCGTTTCGAGGATTCTGTCTACTTTCGTTTGTGATACTGGGTCTTGGGGTCCCTGTCTTGACGCACGGTAAAGCTATTAATCGACGCCCAGAAGTTATACAATGATTTTGGAAAATTGCAGGGAACTTTTCCTTTTTTTTTTTGGTAAGATTCCAACAACTAAGCGCCTTAATGAATTTACTATATTTAATTTATGGGATATTTTATCGGTGGGCCCGCAATTTCGACCCTGGGTCTGAACAAACGTAAAACTAGTTAGAAATCGTTCTCCAAGCGATGGAAAATTTCTCTTGCTGACGTCAGGTTCCGGGTTCAATGGCGACTCACCCGCGGCTATCGTTCTGACGGTCCGTTGGACAGGGTTACAGGCTCACTTCGCAGAACTGCAGCTGGTGTCAAATAACGTCCCTGCAAACAGGATATGATGCACACTTCGTTCCGCGGCGCCATAGGTTTGCGCATGCGCGAAAACGGCCGGTGGGAGCTTCCGCCGATGGAAACTCGGCGCCACGTGACGTTACGTCATCCAGAGAAACTGGACGCGAAACAGTCGAACTTTGTTGTTCTGGATTTCCTAGAATGTTCAAAAATCTGTTTTTTTTTTTCTAGACGAAGCTTCAGCTTTTAATGAACGAGTAAAAAATTTCAAAGGGGCACGTGTTTGTCGGAAGTATTTATTATTGCGTTGTCAGAAGTAAATGGAAGCGATGATTAAGCGGCCGCCATTATGCCATGGGAACGCATTAGCGACATCGATCGGTGGCGCGGTTAGCGAGGCTGCGGCAGACTGGTGCCGGAAGAAATCACTCAGAGCTGTTCAGTCGCGGTCTTTCTCTTCGGGGTGGTTCTGCTGTTCTTGAATGATGTCGTAAAAAACAACTGGGTATCGTATAACTCGGTGGCGAATGGGAATTGCCGCTAAAGCTTTAAAAAAACAACAACAACAACAACAACAGCAGCCGTTCAGGGATGCTCCTGATGCATGTTCCTACGAGACCTCGTGTACGACTCTGCTTCCGTCTCCGCAGGTGCAGCGTGGTGTGATTTCTCAACTCCCTGTCAACTGAAGCCTCGAGTCGTGTGACAACTCCCCCTCCCCTCCTCCTCCCGTCGAGTGCTGCGCCTGGCTTCGTCTCTCGTCTCTGGGTGGAGCAGACCTGCAAAGATTTACACAACTCTCGAGTGATCCCTTTCTCGCAGTCAAAACGGCGGAATTGGCTATAAAACATGTCACAAATGTTCGCACGTGAGGTCGTCCGATTTCGATGCGGTTGAGCAGCGATACATGGGCCGGAAGCAGACAAACATATGTGGCTGCTGAACTTGGGGTGCCGACTCTGGCAGAGGTAGGAGAGAGACATTGATTGGCTGGGCCCACGACGCCACAGCAGCACCGACTGTCACGATAACCGTTACGCGGCTTATCTGGCCTGACCGCACTATCTACGCACGTATCCCCAAACCATCCCCGCACGAGATGGGACACATTTGCTAATCTACACGATAGACGTCCGGTACTTGACAACACCTCCAACACCGGCTCACCGCAGAGCGAGACTGACGCGGGGCCAGAACTTATTTGCGCTGGACTTTGGCAGACTCTGGAGCCGGGTTATCTTTACTGATGGGAGTAAATTAAACGTTGGTTTTCACGATGGATGTTCACATGTTTGGCAAGAACCAAACCGACGCAATGTTGGATAGAGAGACGATTGGTGTGTGTGTGGAGGGTGTTTTAGTGTAGGGTTCTATCACGTGATCGCAGCTAATTCTCTTCGATGGAACTCCCGATGATTTATATGGGCGATCGATCATCCAAGGAGCCATCTTAGTAAGAACTGTCACCAGCCATCTTCAAAATGGAAAATACCAGACGTTCTTGACGTCCCGCTCGAAGACAGTTTCTTGGGATGAACTCTCCAAGAACACTGAGCAGCGACCAGGCGCTGTGGAGAATATTCGGGAACCGAGTTAAACCTCGACAGGAGAGCGGAACGCGCTGCTTCCAAGTTGTCAGACATAACAGAAAGGGACGAGGTGCAGGCCATAGGCGGCCGTGCGCGCTACCAATAATTATCGACTTTGAGGCCTGCTGGTAGTTGTTATTCGTGTATGGTGCCACCGAGAGTGCATTAAAATAACGTCCAGATATTGTGCAAAATAGACTCTACCTGTCGAGCTGTGTGGTCTCGGTTTTGGATTGCGCGCACCTGTTTTAGCCTCAATAAAATCGCACAGTTTACATCACAATAGCCCCCCCTCTATTGTTCTGATCAATGTGTTTTTTGGTAGGCCTTTCACGCGAGAGAAGATTCTTAAACTGCTAGCCGTTTAGAACTTTTCTCCCTCGACTGCTGATCAACGCACGCGACGTCAGCTTATCCTGTGTCGGCGGCATTCATAGACTGGCTGCTACTACGACACCAGCGCCATCACATCCGTCACTGACGTCAATGTTGGCCACGTTTCACTATTCGTCCAGACAAGAAGCGGACGCCGTCGTCCTCGTTTTCACTCTCGCCAGGAACCGAAGCAAAGGGATTGGAATCAACGTCGTCAAGTCCTCTTTCCTTTCCCTTTTCCAAATAAGTACATAATCGTCGAGCACCCTCGAGTGATTTCCTGCGTGTTATTCACGGACTGCACACCGACAACTTTGCTTTGGATTTAGCATTTTGTTCATAGACGGCATAAACATTCGCGACAGACGACCTGGCAACAAATAGCGTCCTTTACTTACCAAGTTCTTATAAAAAAAATTCCCCTTTTATCAGTATAAAAATTAAAGGTAACCCGCCTGCTTAATGGGATAGATGGAAAGCTACGGGATCTCCTTAGAGGAAATGACGTACCCCAATGCCCCGAAGAGGGCGCTGCTATAACATTTATAGTCACACAAATAAAACTAATGTATAAAATTTCAAATAAAATAGTTGCTGCTTTTGATAACTTTAGAATTCTTTATTTAATTTAGTTGTTTTTTTTTTTTAAATTTCCGATGGAAACTGAACACGTAAAAACAAAGTCGTGATCCCTTTAAGTTCTTAGCATATTTTGACCGAGAAATTTCTTGTTAAAAAGACAAATTGAATTTTCTCCCCCCTCTTTCTTTCCCCCCCCCCAGCATAAACAGAGATTTCCCGATAACCAGAAAGCTTTCTCTATTTCTTCTCCTTTCATTTAATTCGATTGGGTTTTCCTTGTCACGCCAAGTCCCGTGTATTGGCGGTTCGTGACGTGGCACCCATTAACGTGATTTGGGCGGCGGATTACTGTCTTTCAGCTGAGACCTGGTCATCGCCATTCATTTATTCCCGAGGAATGGGGGAGGAGGAGAGCGGGGGGGGGTCTTTTGTGTCGCGGAAGGGTCCGCCAGCCATCCGTAATTAGCCCGCTATTCACGAAACTTCGCGCGAACTCGTCTGCAAACACCGACGGCTCTTTGAAAGGGAGGGAGGCAGATATCTCTGGTCGAGCCAACAAAATGGCGCTGATCGTCCTCGACCGGAACCTGTGCAGAAGTCAAACGGGCGGATTAGTAAAGACCACGGCGATAGGGCGGCGCAGCTTCCGTAAGTGGCCGGATATTGCGTGGAACTGCCAACAACTCGCTCTCGGTTCAAACCGGACAGCAGACGACAGCCTTCTCTTTATCTTACATCCGGGGAATTTCAGTCATTGTATTTGTCCTTTTCCTTTTCCGACTGGGGAAAGGTTTGGAACCGGTCTCCGTCGAAAGCAGAAGAAGTCTTTGTATCCGCGCCTATTTGTTTTTGTTTTACATTGAACAGCGCGCTTCGATAAGCAGACGACACATATATTTTAATATCTCTCGCGCATGCGCCGACTCCGCGAGGCTGACCGCATTCATCTGGGAGGAGAGGAGCGTCGGTAAATTGATTCATGGAACCGCACCAACGGCTGACTTGCTTTTTCAGGTAAAACAATATTTTTTTTTTTAATAAATAAATAAATAAATGAATGAATGAAACTTAAAAATTTTAATAACTGCGCCGTGATCGGATATTCTTCACCCACCCACGCTTATAAGGGTGTAGCTGCTTCGCCTCTTGAGATGGTTGGGGAGAAACCAAACCAACCCTGGGAAAATACCTGAATATCGAAAAGGGGACAGGTGGATGATTTAATCAGGTTTGATTCTTTTTAGTAGCCAGGGGGTAACGTTTGTGTGGGCGTCGGAAGGACCCCGCTTGGAGTTCCACCGAGACGTCTCTCATCCTGAAAAGCCGTGTGTCCGCTATTGCCGGCTGGCCCTGTCGAAGCCCTTAGGTGAAGAAGGGTTAGGGCCTCAACCCTTTCCCTCCCTCCGTCCCTTCACTGCTAGCCACAGATAACTCAATGTCGTCTTATGCCGTTGTCTTTCAAACCCTGGATCCTCAGCTGTGATTCAGTTGTCGCCATTTTGAAAATTGATGCTCCAGTCCGTTCTCTTCTTCTCTCCCCCCCCCAATCCCACACAAACCGATAAAAGTAGAATTTTCGCGGATTAATGGCTTCCAGAATTATCACCAGAGAGATGAAGGGGTCTCGTGAAATGTCGGGCTCGGAGAAGGCAGCTTTGGGTCGTAAATTTAATCGTACCCACATTGAACATCCCTACTCGTTCATGAGTGAGCCTTAAATCCACAAACCTGATAATACAGAGTGAGTTCAGAGGTTAAATAAAGTGCATTAATATATTTCATTTCGTATAATAATAATCCAGTTGTTCCTTTTATGTTCACTTTTATAAAGCGTAGTATTAAGCAGGGGTTTTATTCTCGGAGCACCATCAACAGATGGCCAAAGACAGAGACTTGCACGCTATTGTGGGAGTTGATCTAACAGTCAACAAGTGTAGTCCGTCTTAAGTTTCACTTGGCTAGAAATCTGACGCGCAAACTCGCAGATCCGCCATTAACGACGGCTAACGAGGCAGGAGGCATGTTTTCTACATTACACCTGGGGTCGCGCACCGTGGGGTGGGGCAGGAGTCGTGCTTAGCCCGCCTGTCCGGACGACGATATCCCTGTTACTACGTCCCGGTGTTAAAAGGGAAGAGGGGGGGCGGTGCTGGAAGACCGGACTGTAGGAAATAACTCGAACTGTCCGCCCCCCCCAGGTGGGGTTATAAAAAAAAGGAACGACTTTCGTTTACAGGTAAATCTCATTTTAAGCGAAAAGTCGAGTAATGATCCAGGTAAGGTAACGTAGGGGAGGGGGCTATTTACGAAACACCGCACCTGTCGTAAAACCCCGACGAAGTGTCTTGTTTCCACGTGGCAGTTAGTTGAACAGTCACGTACCTGTCCCCTTTATTGACCCCCCCCATTTCGTGTACGTCTTGGGTGTTTATTAATGTTTATATTGGTATCCGCCACGAACATAAATACAGAAGAGATATGAGACTTTATTATAAACTTACACGAAGACTCCTCCCCCCCCTCTCCGTTTAGTCTAATTTATGAAAATAAGAAGAAGAAGAATAAGAAGCAAAAGCGGTTTTTTTTTTTTTTTTTTTTTAGCAGTCGACCAGTAGAGACATTGGAGAGAGAGCACCTTGAAAACGTCCGCACAAGACGCAGCCCTCAAATTCGCCAATCACCTTAAGTAGTATAATTTAGCTTGAAAGAAAAGAAAAGAAAGAAGGAAGAATTAGAAGAACGAATCAAAAGATGCGAAGAAGAAAGAAGAAGAATACATAAGAAGAGCAATTATCAGCGGTTTTTTTTTTGTTTTTTTTTTTTTTTGCTTCACCCAGCTGGTCCGTGTGAGTAGGGCATTACGGGGAGAGATTATCGACCCTTCGGGTGGAAGGAAGGGGGAAAACGTCCGCAGCCAGACAACCGCAGCCTCTTTAGTATTTCTCCGTAACCAAACTTACGTGCTTTACTCATTATCCCAGTAAATCTTCTCGGGATCCCTTTTAGCGATATCTGCGTTCGGCGTGTGGAGTGCACCCCCTGCCTAAACTACTACATACCCCGGATAAGGTCTAACATGATTTATGCATGGGAACCTGAACAGCTGTGGCGCGATTTAGTAAAACCGAGGCCCCCTATATTCCCAGAGACAGTGCTCTCTCTCCATCTCTCTGTGCTCTCCCTAGCATCCTCGCTCTCTCTCTCTCTCGTCTCTCTCTCCTCTCTCTCTCGCTCTCTCTCTCCCATCTCTCTCGCTCTGTCTCTCTCCATCTCCATCTCTTCTCGCTCTCTCTCTCTCTCTCCTCGCTCTCTCTCTCTGTCTCTCTCCATCTCCATCTCTCTCTCTCTCTCCATCTCTCTGTCTCGTCTTCTCTCTCTGTCTCTCTCCATCTCCATCTCTCTCGCCTCTCTCCATCTCTCTGTCTCATCTCTCTCTCTCTCTCTCCTCTCTGTCTCTCTCCATCTCCATCTCTCTCTCCATCTCCATCTCTCATGTCTTCTCTCTCCATCTCTCTCTCTCTCTCCATCTCTCCTCGCCTCTCTTCTCCATCTCCATCTCTCTCCATCTCTCTCTCTCTCTCCATCTCCATCTCTCTCTATCGCCTCTCCATCTCTCTCATCTCTCTCTCTCCATCTCCATCTCTCTCTCCATCTCCATCTCCATCTCTCTCCATCTCTCTCCATCTCTCTCTCTCTCCATCTCCATCTCCATTCTCTCATCTCCATCTCTTTCCATCTCTCTCTCTCTCCATCTCCATCTCCATTCTCTCCATCTCTCTCTCTCTCTCTCTCTCCATCTCTCCCTCTCCCTCTCTCCATCTCGCCTTTAAGGTGTACAGCCCCCCCCTCTGGATTCTCTCCCTCGCCCGGTGTAACGGTAACACATTGCAGTTCGAAAGAACGGGTTATTTCATCATACCCCCCAAAAAAATTTATTTCAACGAAATCATTAATTATCGGTTGTTTTTTTTTTTTTGTCCGAAGGAATTGGCCACCAAAGTGTTAATGCGATTTTGTCTGGGCGACATAGGCAGAACGTGGAGGAGACAGAAGCGTAACCGAGTAGAGTAGCGTAAGTCAGACCCGCCAGCATTGTAGGTGTGGGAGGTTAGTGCTTTATATATAGGTTTTGGGGGCAACAAACATTTATTCCTGTATAGTCTGTTTTTGTTTTCCTTTATTTAATGACAGTGGTAACTGTCTGTCTGTACCGCCACACAGACGGAAACAGAACGATTAAAGAAGAGAAGGATGAAGAAGTGTTAGAGAATTTTTCCTTTTTTCTTTTTTAAAAAAAAGCCACAACTGCGGTCAGGGTATTTCTGGGGCGTGGACACAGGGGCCAAGCCAGCCAGACAGCGTCCGGGAAAGACCCCAGTAATTATTTTCTGCTGTCCCCGCTGGTCACGGAGCGCTGAGAACGCACGTACGTACCCATGATGAAGATTGACGGGACAGCTGAGCCGGGCTGTCGGACGGAGGGGAAATAGCAGAACATGTGGGCTACTAGCTACGGCGGTCTTTGGCTGGCGGGCTAGGGGGATGACATCGTGAAAGCAGAATCCCCCATCTTCTCTAATTAAGAGAGAGAAAGAGATGGGGTGAACTTTGTGGAGAAGAAGGATGTTTCTCAGGGACACGCGCTGCCTGATTGGAAAAGCGTGAAGTGCAGCCGAGTACAGTTCATGATGTCGTAAAACAGACTGCCATATGTCATGATAGGGTTATTATAGGGTAAATATGGTGGACAACTTGCCGGCTATCGTATAGCGGGTGCGATACAGATACACGCCAGTCAGACAATGACCCGAAATCATATTTGAGGGCGTTGTCAAATTCAGAACTTTACATCTTCTTACCTACATTTCCAAGTACCGGTGCACTAGAAAGGGTGAACGGGGCACCCCAAGAGAGATTTCAACTTCACTGAGAGGACGGGGAGACCGTCAGTGTTAATTTCATCATCGGAGCCGGCTATCTCATCCTTAACGGGATGCTTCATCCGCCTGTGCTTCCACCAAACTATCTTCATCTTTTCTCATCCTTGTTTCTTTCAATTACTTGATGTCTGCCGGAGTTTACGATATCTGCACTTTTCTCTCACCCCGATCTCGTTCACCATCCCCCTCATCCTGTTGGTAACCCTTAACCCGTACAAACAAGGAAGGTAGAGGAGAGAAGGCGAGACTTATTCAGGGAGGACTGATCCTTTGATCGATACACATGTTCCGTTGAGATGTTCCCGGACAATAGGCTGTTTATTCCAGCGGGGGAAACGAGACTTTCGCGCTTTTATAAGGAGAAAGGGGCCGAGCCCAGAATGGCCGCGAGGTATTATCTTCGCAGAGGCGCGCTAAGTCTCGCGCAAATACCCCGCCACGATGAAGCTATTTGGATAAACCCAAGGCGCATTAACAGAAGCTGGAAATGTCAACACATTCGGTGTCTGCGCGATAAAATTACTGAACGAGTTCCTGGCATCCGCTGGGGACGGTTCGAGTCGTCGCGTGCGAGCAGGTGCCCGGGTGCCGAGCGTTCTCACGGATGCTCTCAGTATTTTACCCGACACACACCGGGCCGCCGTAGCGTATCCGGCCACCCGACTTCTTCCAAGAGGCGGCGGCAGAGGTTTGGGACGGGCCTCGCTTACTCTCTGTGCAGTCCCCCAGACTATTGTCGAGACGGGTCTCCTGCTTGCTTCCGAAATGGACCCTGGCAACCACTAACGTTTTGTATGCCAGCCGGTGACGCTGGGGAACCCGACTCGTTCTGGCGATTTTCCGGGGGGGGGTTACGGCTTCTGCTCGGTACCCCGAACCAGTCCGTGCGCGTGGGTTTCCTCCCCATAACTGAACGGAGGACATTCCGGGCGGAAGTGGTGGAGGTTCGGCTGGCTAGTAACCCTCGAGCGACTTAAGTCGGGCCGCCGGCGCCCAGGCCCCCTTTTCCCCCCTTCCAGCCGACTGCCGTGTCGCGGCCTCACGACCTCGGTGTTCGAGCAGGAGAGATCGTCTAGCAGCATTAATGTCGGGTGAAATTTAATATCGCTCGCGAAGAGTAGTTACGGCGAAATAACGGCAAATGTCGACCAAGGATAGAATCGGAAAATAGGTCCGTCCACCCGTGGAGCGAGGGGAGAGTTTTAAATCCAGACGGTGGGACGGACCGGCTCTGCCGAATAACAGCAGAAGTCGCGGAGCGGACTGATTTTCGAGTATAGTGCGCAGGGTACCCGAATAAAGGGGCTGGCGAGCAAGCACCTTCACGGACAAATTCTCGGGGTGTTGAATTTACTCTTTTTTTGCGGGGGGGGGAGTGATTTGACTGATGGAAAGTTCACAAAATCCACGCCGGAAGAGAAGCCACTAGCTTTAAACAGGTGAGCTGTGGCCGTGCTGGCTAAAATGGCTTCACTACCGCGCATTAGTGGGATAGGGTTTCCGAGAGGGACTCGCGCGTGCTCAGGGTAACACGTGGACTAGGGCCGGGTGGAGGGTAGCTCGGGTATTGCATTGCGCCTAATACCAGCCCCCCCTCCAATGCTAGATTTACCATTGGCTTAGGTGTGCTTAAGCACAGGGCCCCGTTGGCCAGAGGCCCATCTCCCTGCCAGGAAAACTTTTTACGATGAATTTTTCAAATGTTTTTCCTAAAAGCGAAATTGGTCTGTAAAAATTGTCAAAAGCAGTTGAAGCATTACTTTGTAGTTTGTACCTCCTTCAGGGCCCAAGTAAGGGGCCTCATTTGTCCTAAATCCGGCACTGCCCACCCGACTCCGGAGTTACCGCGCGAGAGGTAGCCAGCCAGCCAAACTCCGAACGGTCATGTGACCGACCTGATTGTTTTCGCAGAACCACCCACCCACGTCAGTAACAGCATTCGCAGGCTCTTTGGTCCGGTGTACATTTCGTTATCACCGTCATTAGTGCTGGCGCTGCACTTCCTCACCCGAGATATTTACGTTCGGAATATCAGTCGGACGTCAGCCTCGATCGCAGGAATATAATGAACATCTATCTGCGTAATATACACGATACTCCATAGTCGTGCACGGCTCTTTGAGCCGGTTTTTGCCTTTTCTTCTTTTCTTACTTTTAGCCTTCAAACGTAGATTTCTGCGAAAATAATTTGGACATTTCTCAAAAAAGATATTTACGTATCCGACTATCATCGCCACTAGGAAATGGGTACGCGAGATAGGCGCACGTTTGCCTCAAATGTTTGATGCTGGAGAAAAAATGCGGCAACCGAGATATTTCGGCACAGACCCTGGGGTCGATCAGTGCCCAAGTGATCTTTAATAATTCTTTCTGTTAACGACGAGAATGAGGTGGGGGGGGGCACTGAATCGTCCGCCTTATACTTGGATACGGTCTGGACGCTCGATTGGAACTGTTGTTGACGGATGTGAATAATGGCTCTCAGCCAGCAGGTGTATGGACAGTTCCCATGCTTGCTGACGGGTCCGCGGTAGTTGCAAACGATAAGATTTTCACAAGTTTACGTGTCCGACGGATACAGACCGGTGAGCCTGGAGGAAGGTTAGAGAAGCTATTGACCCGTATGTTTACACCAGTTCTCGGTGATTGGTAACGCTGGCCTCGGCGAGCATTTGTCATGCGGATAAAACAGATCACGCATTTATTGATTCTTAGTTACATATCTCTCTTCTGATATGCCTTTCCTTCCTGTATTTGATCAACAGATCGTCGATCCTTACAACAGTATCCTGCAGGGAAAATAGAGCGAAATGACAAACAGAGATACTGCAGCTTGGAAGATACGCAAAAGACTATTGCATCTGATTTCCTGAGCCCCATCCCACAAAACCAAGATACGAACTCTATTAAGCCCCCATTGAAAGTATACGATAGCCAACTAAGGGTCAAACGACCAAGAAGGCCTCACAGCATCAATTAAATAAACACTTTCACAATTTGTAAAAAGATACTAAATTTGAACACATTTATAAATCTGACAGATTCGATCTCTGGACGTCTCAAAATTCTACACGATGCACGTAGTTTCTTATGAAATACTGCTGTTGCCTTTTCACCAGGGGCGGACTGAGCCATCGGTCAATCGGGAACTGCCCGAGGGCCCATAGCTACAAGGGGCCCACAGCTGCAAGAGATTCCCATATAAATTCTATTAAATGAATACTCCAATATACTCCAGATGCAGTCTGAGACAACTAATTTTTAAATTTTTTTTTTAAATTGACACCCCCAAACCGCTCTCCCCTTATCTGGCGCTTTGTAGCCTCTGACATCAGCACTAAGGGGCCCAGTGAACAGTTATGCCCGAGGGCCTATAATACTCTCAGTCCGCCCCTGCTTTTCACAGTTGTATGCACATTACAGGAAAAAATGTACAGGTGGAACTGTTGCTTAAATTATCACAGGTTTTTAAAACCATCACAGAGTGCAGCAGCTAGCAGTGGTTCTGTCGAGTCGAGTCTCGATGCAAACCCGTTCGGCCAATAAACTATACCGAGGCGACGTGCGAGAAGATGCTTCATCGCTGTTTTCAAGAGAATTTCAATGGATTTAAACTTATGGCTGTTTTTTAGGCATATATAAGTAAAACTTTGCCTCCCATGCGGACAGGACTATCATCAACGCTGTATACGTCATAGTTGTGCGAGGTGTTGTATGGCTTTAAAACTACAGCTTATTTATTCTCTTTGCGCAAAAGGGTCCGATTGCACAAGACGGCGGGCGACCCCTCCCCCCACAGAGCACTGATATGAAATTATTTATTTAATAATCTGTGAATACTGCTCTTCTAGCGGTGAAACCAAATAGTAAACAGTGGAAATGTGGTGAGATCACGAGACCTCCACAGGTTGTTGTTCTTTGATGGGGATTTCCGTTCGTTCGAGCCTGCGTTCACGGTGCCCCGTTACTGCCTGGCGTTCGCTCTCGCCACACCTACAGATCCGATCAGACCGCGATCGTCTTCGGGCACCAACTTCAGAATTTTCCACCGCCGCTATCGCCATTGCAGCCGCAGAGCCTCGGTTTCGGCCGGTCGACGGCTCTTCCAAAGCGCGCGCTTCCCCCCGCGACATTCTCCGCGTTCCTCCGGGTCGCGGTAAAACGAGAGGAAGAGGAAGGGCGCGCGCGTCCTTCGGCGAGGTAAGTACATGCAACCGATTGTTCGCGCTCGCCTCGTGTCATCCGAAACGGCCCCCTTGTCGTGTGTGGGGGGCGGGGCAGAAATTCTAGCCGGTGGATTAATATGAACCGGAGCAATAAAGCTTAAGTATATCCTCAAAAATATTTTCGCTGGCCGTCACACGCCATAAAGCCGGACCGGGGTTTCAGATGTCCCCGACTCCCCATGCTTACGTGCACGCGGGACCGGTATCCGTCGTCGGCCCGCACGAGCTGGCTGGCTGTTCGTCACCCCACGATCCCGGCGTGTTTTCCCGCGTCACGCGGGATTACCTCCCGACGATCTTCGAGTTACGCGCCCCTGGTCGAACTGATCCCGCGGAGGTACTCTCCAGGGGGGGAGGGGGAATCCTTCCGCGAGCATCTCCAACCGAACTGAATGGACATCGGTTCCGCGCCCTGGTGGCGGTTTATCATCCCACATTGGGACAAACGGGGCCCCGCCGCAGCCCTCCCCGTGCAAGCAGACGCGCGCGTGCCCGACTCACAAGCCGTAATGACGCCCGGTGTCTAGAAGATGGCTGTGGCTGACTGCTCTTTTTGTTGTTTTAACCCTTCCAAAGATGGGTAAGGAATCGGGCTGGCACAGGGAGGCACGTCTGACGGAGAGACTGATTCTGCGCACCCTCTAGCGCGGCACAGACGGCCTGGGATCCCACTAGTCAGATTGTAAGGACAGAAATTACATTTGTTTCAACTTAGCATAGGGTCTCGTGGTGTTAACCCTTTCAACATCGCAGCGATCGATTCCTAGCTCGGGATCTCTCTACCCCCTCCTCCCCCTACCCGTCATTTTGTCTAAACCTGAAGGGGATTAGCCATTTCTAATCGTTTTATGATTGATGCTCCGGGAAGTTGCTGCTATAAAGGGTCAGAAGGATAACCGAGACCATTATTTAGGTACAGCAAGCCGAGGACAGACTGTTGACATTCGCACCGGGTTTTATGATTAACCGTTTAAATCAGAATGGGAAAGAGGCGGTGAGATGGAGGCCAGGCAATATTACTTAACGTGGAAGGTACCCCCACCAACAAAACCACAGAGTGCAAAAGCAGGAAAGAATAAAGCCAACGAAGGATGAAAAGGATGCCGAGGTAAAGTGGGTTTTCTTTGGAGAGTACGCATACCATTTACTCATCTTGTACCTGGGCTCCGATGTGGAGAAGGTGGTAGCGTGATGCTCTTGCTGGCGACCATGTGGCAGCAAGACCGAACCGGAATTTTTCGGGGAAACGCCTGACCTCGCCAACTTACCTTTCTGTTTTGAAAACAAGAGCCTTGCGCATAATGTTTCGACAAACTCTTCTGCGGTTTGGTACGCAGTTCCTTCAGAAGGACGGTGTAGGTAGCTGGCCATCCGAATGACACCAGACCGCCAACAGGACATAGACACAGTCCCCCCCCCCTGGATACCTTAGTCCTGGCATGAGCCCCCCATAGACCAAATATGAGGTCATTTCGGCCGACAACTGCGATCGATACGTTCCACCATCCAGCGACAGGAAGTCGCCGAAGGCAGGCAACAGCACCAAACCGTCTGGGCCGGTTTGCCTGGTCATTGAAGTAATGATTCCCCAGCCTAACTGTCTACGGGGTCCTGCACGCACCATAGGGGTTGGCGGTTTTACCAAATCCCGTTCAGCCATCCTAATATCGCAGAGAGTTATGTAAACGCCATATAAAGATGGGGTGTTGGTATAACAAGGTTTCATGCAGTGCCACATGTTCAGGGTTAATCAAGAAAAATCCCTATTATGGAAAATCTCACCACAATTCTGTCATGGTATCAGGAGCTTTCAAATGAAACCCGGCTGAAATAGCATCTCGGTAATGACGTCCGGCCGGGTTTCATTTGAACGTCTCTAAAAGTTGAAAACAAACGCTTGTAATAAAACTTTAAAGTTAATAAAGTGTAAATTATTGACTAAAATTAAATTCTGATTATATATTAATAAAAAATGCAATAAAAACAAAACAAAAGTAACGACTAAGTCTCTGTGAATTTGTTTGCCTGCTGTTCAATATAGGTGAATTTCTGGACCGGTTTTTACCTAAATTGTGAACATTAAAGGTCCGATTTTAAATGGTTTGACTGTATTATGGGGCTGATCGGATACCACCCTGCTGAAGTACCATTGCGTAATGGTATCCGGCGTTTGGACTTCATCCACACATCCATCCCTGGTACTTTAATTCTTCCTTTTAAGCATCAGCCATCCCGATTCACCAGATATATGTACTGACACCTACCAACCGATACCAGTCAAGTCCTGGTACCAGGCGGGATGAACCAGCAGTCGACCGGATTTATTTCTGGACCGGATCACGTTTCCAGGAGCAGTCATTACTAGTTTCCGGCTCGCGAGGCCGGCGTGTCGCCGACAGGGTGTGGATATTGGGGGAGGCGACATTTCCGGACCCGCTGTGACTTCATCATGAGCGTAACCTGCGATGCGGCCCTAATAAGTAAACAGCAGGTACTCCGACAAATACGACACCTAGGCCACATCCCGATAACTTATAAATAAAACCGATGTTTGTTCTGACCTTCACTAATAAATTTACATTTTATTCCCAGATGCGCTATGTAAGTCATCACCAGTTCGGTGGGATGGGGATGGGAGGAATGATGCAATCAGTTACGCGCTTCACCCCGATATCGATTCCACTCTCGGTGTCGATAACCGTATAACAAATGCGCTGGGGCTGAGAAGGCACGCGAACTATGGTCCGTCAGAAATTGGAGTGCGAGGAATGGCGTTAAATAAATTAGTGTCAGCCAGTGTGTTAGCGTTTGCTGCTGCTGATGCTGGGAGATTCCGACAGGGAAGATTGCTTATAACCATTTATACATGAGACAAACTTTTGACATCCTATCCGTGCATAACACTCGCTCATCCTACTGTCCGGGTATTACGACTTTTAAAAAAATGGCTATCGCGTTTGTGTATAAGGTGCATTGTTTTGAACTCACGTAGCACAGTGACATGCATAGCAGGGACACCCACGCATGCAACAGTAACAGCGCGTGACAAGAACTTCTGCATACACATTTATGCATAACCAGTACTCACCACCACATTTCAATTGATTATCGTTTCCAACAAGGAATTGCTGCACCTTTTAAACTTATTCCAAATAAATAAATAGATATTGTTCTATATAAACCTAGAGCTTAGAGCCGGTGGACAGTGTATAACCCGCAGCCCGTGTTCCTGCCATAAAGCCCGCATGCTATACGTGGCAGCTTCCCATAAGTTACTCTGAAATATTATAATGACAAGCGCAACACGTAAAGCGGATTAACACCTACGGGGAGGCCATTAAATGTGCATCCACAACTCCAGGTGTCCTGTTGGAAAATGAGCGACATGCCCTTTGTAACTCGGAACTATAGGGCGGTCATCTTTGTAAAATGTATTTCCTACATTCACAGACCCTGTTCACGAGGACAGGAACTTGAGAGTTAAATCGGGAATTTTTCATCACCTTAAAGGTTCTGTTACTGCCAATAAGATGGCGGTAAATGGGCAGACAAACCTCAAAATATTTTTGTAAAGTAACACTTTCCTAAGCCTGTCTGTCTGTCTTGTCTGCCCACCAGTGCTTGGTGTGCATTCATACTTCACCGTTTAACTTTAAGGTGGATTTCGTTTTAAATTTCTGAAAAACAAAGACCAGCAACAGTCAATGAGTCAGAAACATCAATGCTCCCTAAAAGGTGTAAAAGAACGGTTTACGTCCGAAGCAACCACGCGGACAGGCCGGTAGGTGTCCGATTTCAATCCGGGTCGTTCAAGAAGCCGTCGAACTAAGCTGTTTCTTCTTATTTGGCCCGTTGTTGTCGGATACAAAGGCGCTCTGACTGAAAAACCTATTTAAAGTTAATTACGTAGCGAGCACAGATTCACGTTGGCATACAACAAACGGAACAGGGTCGCCAAAAAAAAAAAAAAAATTGTTAAGAGTTCTTTTAAATCTGTTCCCCGAGAATATATTATACGCCGCATGTCGGCTTACGGTCGCTATAACGAGTAGTTACCGTGTGGCTGTTAAAGCTAATCCATGACACAACAGCCTTTAGCTGCGCGTGGTTCGGCATTCCAAGGTCATCCGTTATAGCGAACCGTACGTGCGTGGGTGGCACTGCCATCTGGTTACGAAGCTGGGAAGGGCATTAGCATATCGCTTTGGCACTCCGGGTACCAGCCATTCAACTTTCTACAGTGGACATTTCTAAGCAAGTTGACTTTAACGGCTCGATCATCCGTCATCCTACGACAACCAGTCTAGCCGTGGGTGGCGCGGGGACGTGGACGCCATGGTCTGGATTCTGGCTCGGAGTTCGCGGTCGCGGGGGAAGGAGAAGGCGGAGTCGGCGACGGTCTTGGTTCGTGTTTCGAGCCGGCTCCAGCCTGGAATGGCGGTACTGGACGACGCTGGTCGTAAGGGCTGAGGGAAGTAAATAATCGCGATCGCGGTGTGATGTGTAGACAAACCTTTCTGGGACGGGTTCTAGAGCGCGGGGGGGGGGGGTGTGGCGCTCTCGCACTTTTCCACGCCCAGCGTGATCCTGCCACACCTGATGGGCTTTAAAAGCTGTCCACGCAACGAAAGATTTACTGCCATAAATTAAACAGACGAACGAAATGAGATTACTGCTGCGAGGAGAGGGGCCAGACACCCCCGACACCCTCCGTCCATCTGACTAAACACAATACCGATTGTTCGTTACTCGTACGTAAGAATATGTAGAGAGAATAATTAAATATCGAAACGTAATGATGATGATCTCTCCTAATAAATTCGCCAGACCGGTGTCACAAGTATACATCACTGCCCTTCAAATTTACGAGCTAGACATACAAAATCGCCGTCATCAGGACTTTCTGCACTTTGCTGCTGATAGGAGGCGTATTGTGAGGTTTGTGATCCGAGCCACTAATTGAAACGAACCATTCACTGCAACGTCTTTATTATCACTTCCAGCTGTCTGCATAATTTCGGATCGGGCGAAGTATTTCTATGAATGTTAAATTTAGCTCCCATCGAATGCTTGGTGCCGTCGTGTCCATCTATTGTGGTTTGTTACCGGTAATTTGAATAATTGTTAGCACGTGTTTTGTTTTCGTGTGGATATCGATTGGCCTCACTCATTATTGACGATCGTTATTTCTTTAATATGGTGCTCGTGAAAGAAATGCACACGAGAGGAGGCTGTCGGTGTGCGAACAACCATTCAAAGACTGAATCTGGCTTAGCCATGAATCCATAAGGGCTGATCGGTGTGCCGGCTCGAAAGTCTAGGGTTAAGCCGTTTCTCAGCAGACGGCCAGTCAAGTGTTGTTCACATTGGTTTGTATTTTTTTTTTGCAGCAGCAGCAGCAGCAGCAGCCAGTCTCAACCCCCAGCGCCAAAGAGACAGACCAAGAACGGTCGGACTGATTGCGCCAAGCAGCAGGCAAAAAAGCTCTTGGTCAGATGCGATGACAAGGCAAGGGCGACATGACAGGACTAGATAGGATTAAAGCAGATCTTGGAGTCGTGGTTCGGATGACTGCGGACCTGAAGGTCCCGGTGCCGAGCAACGGTGAGGCCAGAGAAATATGTGCGGGGGACCCGAATTACCCTACGATTAAGCAAAGTGGCTGAAATGTAAAAGTACGGCGTTCATTTCCCCGTCATTCGGCCGGTGACCTGATAAAAAATTAACGTCATTCTCACAAAAATTCCACCAGTGCGTCTTATAATATATTATGGGCTTATACTGCAACAAGATGGCGATCTGGAGCCTTCTGGAAAGCTCAGTACGTAGTATCTTATTCTTTTAAAAAAAAAATCGGAGGGACTTCATAGATCCCTGGTTTTTGCCCCTTTAGTTTCCAGCTCTGAACCTCACTGAACTTGTGAGGAATGAACTAGAGTCTAAGAACCAAGAAAAAGGCGTCGGCCAGCAGCTATGGATCTGCTTACAGGGGGGGGGATAGGCTTACCTTCTATAAGACAATATTCTGAAAAGTCACTGAACAGGACGATTCCAATATCCACGTGAAAAATTGTTATTTTGATGACAAAAGTTTGAAGTGATAACGTCGCAGTCGATGTTTTATTATCTTCTAATACACGGTTCATTTAATTTTCATTTTCATTTATCGCTAGGATAATGGCTGTTCATCAACAATAAAATGATGAAAGTGCAGATAACAGTGGGCTCGTGGTTTTGAGCACAAGCTTGTGTGTGTTAAGACACAGATGGAGTCCTGAAACTCATCTCCTTGTGAAAGCGCCACTAGATTGTGTAGATCGGTGGGTGGAGTCGTCTTTCCTTCTTCCAAATCTTATCGCTAGGTGGCACACTAAAACTATCAGATCCAAAGCGCGCTAATTAATTGGCTCTCAGCCGACAACGCAGTCTTCATTTCAAGCAGCTATCACATTCACCGCACCCTCCCATCGCGACCTGACTTTCCTGCGACTTTGCGGCGTTTTGGAGTAGTAAGACTGTCTGCGACTTCGTGCCCCGCGGCCGGCGCCAGCACCCCACCCCCCGTCTCAGTCCGTCGGGAACGTGGGTTAGAGACTAACCGACATTCGCCGCCAACTCGCACCAGATCCTTCCTGTTGCTCCTGTGAAAACTGGACCGATAACACAATTTTTTTGTTGTTGTTGTTGTTGTTGTAAAGTCTAGAAATTGTACTTTAAGATGAATATCTAAGATATTTAAGGGATCTTTCTCTTTTTTTTTAACTGTTCTGCTTTGTGCCTCAGATTTGTTAATGAAATTACGATAAATGCTGAGCAACAGGCGTCGTAAAAAAGGAACAGGCAGACCTCATCTGTAGAGTATTTCTCGGTGCCGTGGATGTTGGGTACCTTGCGTGGAGTGAAACATGTACACGGGCCCAGGAGTGAAGAAGCAGAATGCTAAGAACCAGACTGGTGGGAGGAAACACCAGACGTCAACCGCTGGATGGGAGAAATTAGAGGTACAGCAGCTCATGACATCCATTTTCGTGAAGCAAAAAACTGAAGATGGATGGAAGCTAAAGGCGAACAAGAATAAAGTAGAGGCCGCAACCCTTAATGGACGGAACAAATGGCTTAACGGTCGGACCGCCGCAGAATTTTATGTGGACGTATCGAACTTAAAATATTCCTGGACATCAGAGAGCATTTCGTGAGCAGCTTCAGCGAGTCCTGATCGCAGACGTATCTATTTTCAACCCTGTTTACATCTCTCCGCCTGTTTTTTTTTTTTTTCCGGGGGGAGGGAGGGAAGTAAATCTCACAGCGCTTTGCTTTGAGTTTGGTCCACACAGAGCTCCCTCTAGCGGTGGACTTTCCACGTGCTTTTTTCTTCCAGCGTTATCTCTAACTTTTTCGAAGAACAACAGAAAAAAAGACCGTCGCTTATGGGTGTGTGTGTGTGTGTGTATATATATACTTTGTCCAATTCTTTTCGTACAGTTATCTCGTTCGAACCACCTGATCAGGTGCGTATCTATTCAAATTTCTGTTGCATTGTAATGGAGAATACTTTTCGACCTTTCCCCTCACCTTCTCATTAAAGTGATCATTTTCCGGCTGTTCGGCAAGGAGACATTTTTTGCCCCCCCTTTTTTTAAAAAGATGGAATAGTAAGTGTAGGTGTAAAAAGGAAAGTTCTAAATAAAAAGAAAATAAAAAAAACTTCTTTGGGATGACATGTTTCTCCTGATGATTCTGATTGATTTTTGCAATAAATCATCACATAATCGTCTGCATGTGGAAAAAAAAATGTCATATTATATTTCGTCTACTTTTTCTCCATTCCTTTCACAAAAATCTGTCACGACCCTTCGTTCCTGCTTCTTTCCAGTAAATTATTACCTTATTTTACCAAAACGCATCTGCATATTCCATGCATAATAGACCCCGCTCTCTCCGTATCTTTGTTTTACAGTTTCCAGACATTCTTGGAATTTGCTGCCACATCCTTCTGGACCGAGTTCTAGGCACTAATTCCGAAAATATTGGACGACCATCAGTTTCATTCATGTTTGTGCCATTATAGAGGATCTTTAAAAATCAGTCTCGATTAGTCGGCAGCGAAAACGCATTTATTAACATAATTATGTAAGCAAAGCGTTTTTCAGCCGTTTGCCTGTCATTTTCTCCATTACAGTATTTGATTTCCGCTTAATCTTCCATATAAGATTAAATGAACGGTGATTTGTTTGGGGCACCTTTTCCAGAAGCATTTGTCCTGATACTTCTCCCAGATTGCAATCACAAACGTCTCTGAACCAGTCCAAAAAACACCTTCATCAATAGCTGCCGTCCGACCCCACTTCCGGTAGTTTCTGAGGTCGCCGCTCCGAAGCCATTACGGTATCTCTCTGTTTGGCGTAAATTTGAGAAACCCCACTGCAGCCAAACTGCAAGCCGAGCTCGGTCACAACACTTGGCATTCAGGAAAGCGATAATTTCATATAATTTATCATCAGTTAATTTCCGCTCATTTCCTTTTCTTTCGGTCTCAGACTCTCAGTACATTAGCACCGCACACAGTCGCAGGATAACGCTTGATTCGAACGACCCACGTGGTAAACGTGACGATGGCGCGAGAGTGATTAGAAGACGGCCGGTCACCTGACCAGACGTCTTTCTTGAAACGGGTGAAACCGAAAATTAAGGAAGTCGAAAATCCGATTTCTATACCGGAGAAATCCTGAACAACGTCCATTCATATTAGACGAACTTTACTCGCTGGGGATCTGAAAACTTGTTTACAGCAAGCAAGTTCATGATGAAAGAACTTATTTAGATGGAAAATAACAGAACTTCCATATTCACAATAAACAGATTGGGCTGTATAAGAACTGAAAGGACGCACCTGCTTTTGGAAATTCCTGTTTACGCCTCTACGAAAGCAAAAATAATTTGTATTTACCACAATCAACCTGGGCAGGGCCTTTCTTGTGAGCTAATTGGGCTGGCTCACCGGTAGACCCGCGTTTGCCTGAATGCGATATAGAGGTTTGGATTACCAAAACAAACAGAAGGCGCTCGGAGGAAAATCGAATAAATTAACCGTGAAGAGTGTCTCGCCAAACTGTAACCCAATCGCCCTGTTCCCTTCCGCATTTGTGTCTCTTTCGGCGAGAATTTTTTGCTTGCGCGGTCTCTATTTCCGAAGCCACCTCAAAACCCGTTCATTATTTCACCGTAAACATCGGCAGGTAGTGTCAACTTGTATAAGGCACCTAGGCATCAAAATATCCCCTCGCTGCCGTCATAGCACATACTTTTCCTTCTCTTCTTCCGTCACGGAGACGAAAACGGTTAGAAGAGGAGGCAAATTATTTCATTTCCTTTCCTCCATGCACTCCGCTCCTTCTTTCTTTTCCAATCCACTGAAATCCTACTCTCACTAGTCCCTCACTCGTTCACCAGCCTGTAGGTAGCTTGCCAGGAGTAAGTGATTGCTTGGCTAAAAGGGTTTAAACTTCCGGACTGCTAAGATGGAGAGAGAGAGAGAGAGAGAGAGAGAGAAGAGAGAGAGAGAGAGAGAGAGAGATATGCTCCCCGATTGGGATCGACACCCATTTTGCCCTGACTAGCTCGTGGTTTCTTCTCCCTTCTCTTCACCAGTTAGAGCCACGTGGCAGCCCAGCTTCTTCCCGCATCAGAAAACGTTTGATAGGTTCTTTTCTGGGTTTAGGCGTGGAAAGAATATAGAAGCCACCGCGGCAGTACCATCTATCTTGTGACATGGATAGTCCACTCTCGAATCGGGGACGGCTTATAATGATGATAGCTGCAAGGGCGGTCTCGGCAATGTCTCAGCTCACGCCCCGACTAATCAACAAACCACGATGCTATCTTGGGGCCGCTTATAAACTTAAGAGAACGCCTCTATCCAGTTGATGCTGCGCACGCATCTCGTTTCTTTACTTAAACATATGTTTATTTACTCGCACTGACAACATTTTATGATCTCAGGTCGCATAAATCATTCGATTTCCATATTTTGTTTCTCTTTTTAAATAATAGATGGAGAATGATTGCTTGAGACGTGTGCACCGTACAGTTATTCCACCAAAAGGTTTTCCTGAGATACTTCACTGGTGAGGCAACACAAGTTATGGCTGTGCGTATATTTGCCCTCGATCTGAAATAATGAAGAGAAGAACTCTGGGTAAAAATGAAAACGAGGATTGAAAATCAGACTGAACCAGACAAGCAACAAAGGGACCTAACTGCGCTATGGAATTTCTGCTAGAGCGTTAGATGTGAAAAAGAAGAAAGAGTATTAACCCTGTTCCATTTCCAGAATAAACCGGTTTTCCATCCGTTAAAAAATAATAGTTTTTATTTTTATGACATGTACAAAAAACTTAAATTATTTGGTGGGAGCCGTTCAAATATAAAATCAACGCCCTGAAATTCCTTTGTATGTATGTATTTTTTTTTTAAATTAAGGGTCACATTACGACGCTGGGAAGAGATTTTGAAATGTGGTTTCGCAGTAAAGGTGGAACGGAAGTCTTCAGAATGTCAAAGGAACTCTGAAACCAACACAATTCTCATATAAATCACCGTTCTCCATCATTTGGTTCCGATGCTAAAATTGGTAATCGCAGATCACCGAATAAATAGGGAATAACTAATTAGATATTCTCATGTCTACGCTACTGAGACAGCCAGCCACCTTTTGTTCCTTGGTCGTACTACACTCCACCACACCTCGCGCAAACTGTGACGCAATTTTATCAAATTTGCGTAATAAATAATTAGCGAAATGGCGATATTTTGACCACCATCTTGCGTTTTTTAATGCATTAAAAAAAAACAAACTTGTGACATCATAAATTATATGGATTGTATACGTGACATCGTTATGCACAACTATGACACAGGCAAACGCTACACAGCTTTACAAAGCAACTAACTGCGATCGTCTCAACCAGAGCGATGGTGGCGCCACCTGTTCACGTTCGAAAAATATCGAAAGTTTAAATTTACTAACTTTTTTTTTTGCTTTTTTAGTAGTCGAGGAGTAGAAATTTCCACGTAATAAACTCGCTCCAGTGTTGTTTTTTGTTTCTTCTTCTTCTGAAAACAGATTTTGCCGATAAGTCTAAATAGTTGTCTCGTGTTTGTCGCGAAGACATTTAATACGGTACGAGAGGCTTGGAGGAGAAACAACCGGGTAGTAAAAGCTGCTGATGTCGCCGACGCTGTTTTCATACTCCCACGCCCACCTCGGGTGCTTCCTCTGACGTCACAGATGCTGCAACAACAACAACAACAACAACAAAAAAAACGGCGGCTACCGCTGTAGCAAAGGTGAGATAAATCATCCCCTCCCCTCCTCCTCTCGGCTCCGCTTTCCAATATCCTGTAACAAATACTCGCTGGTATCCATGTAAGTTTTCGTTCGCTCTCACTCGACGAAATTGCACGCCACAAACGTTGTTTGTCAGTCATCCCCCGGTCAGCTTAACGAATTTCAACTTTTGTTTTTCTTAAAACCCCATTCGTTCGCGTGATGGCTATCCACCGTTTTACTGTTTGTTTGTCTACCACCTACCCACCCTGATATCCGCTTTCTTCCTTCCTTCCTCTGTGCTTGCGTGTAGGAGAAATGTCTATCACGCATCTCTGTCAGTCACTTCCTCGAAAGCCACGCCATACCATAGTTTTGCGCTTTTGTGAAACATTGTATTTTCTGAAATGTTTTTTCTTTTAAACAGAAGCCGTGGACTTGAAATGGTGATTTTACTTGTTGTTGTTGTTGATGATTCTAAGATGGCTGCTCTGCAGTTAATAATAATGGGTTTGTATTGGAGGATGCGTATGTACTGATATATTTTCTAATCTTTTACGGACATGGAAATATAAAAAAAAACAAAACAAATAAGATAGCAAAATAGTTGACTTCCAAAAAGGGTGATGCTTGATGAAGAATACAGAGCATCTTGACAGCCAAAACTCGAGATTCCGTGACAACCAAGACAAAGAAGAAGTCCGCGCAATGGAAGCGTCTACGAAGACTTAAAAGTAGCGACGAACGGAATGGCGGCTTCAGAATGTGGGGAATGCCACGATTTTGGTTGTTGGGGAGAGACTATCTTGACGCGTTAGGAATATGGTAAGTGGGAAGGGAATCCGCGCCACCTGTGTAAAGTTTGAGCCGACTGGACTTTCAGCTACTGTTGAAAGCCGCCAAGTCAGTCATAAAGATTAGACAGCCGGGAAAATGTATAATGTAGGAGGGAGAGGGGACAGTTGACGAAACTAGAAATGAAGACGCTTTCTTTGGATATTCTAGACCGAAGAACTAGCAAAATGTACAGAGAGAGGAGGCTTAATTACGCTGGGCTTTCCTCCCACCCGTAACCTGGTACTAACAGAGATACACTCGCTGTCGCCATGACCGAGGTCTGGACATGAAGGAACACAATTTGTAAGTGAAATGACCTTAACTGACAGCAGATGTCCTATACCAACCGTGTCTGGCTTGTTTTCTTTGAACTAACCCAGTTCTCTTTCTTGCCGGCATTATTAAATCGTAGGGGACGCGCTTGGCGAACGGCCCTACCTCTGCTCTCCTTCATGGCCCCGCTTCTGTGTTTCGCCCTTCTCTCCCCCGAGCTCGGGCGCCCGGCAGCGCCACCTATTTTCGGGGTTCTCCCTGCTCGTCTGATCCAGCCGTCGTCCGTAATCTCCCCTGGCCATCTGCTGATGGCCTCGCAAAAACTCCCCGAGTTTTGGACGGCGATTTTCAGCTGGACGGGGCTAGGAAAAAAAGGGTCAAAACCAACCAAAATCGTTGATCTTCCTGTTCCCTTTCGGTTAAAACAAAGAAGGCAGTAAGACATCGTCGAGTCTATTATCCTTCCGCTTTCGATTTATATTTTATATCCACCTGACTCCTTTTCATTTCCTGTGCCGCCATGAATCTTCCGCCCGCTTGAAGAAAAAAAAGGAGACAGGTTTTTATTTATCTAGTATTTATCTACGTTTAGCCGGTCGCCATGCGACCCGCGGCTGGCCCTTTCCTCGATACCTCAGCGAAACGAGCTCGCACGTTGTCGGACAGAACCGTTCGAGAAGCCCGGCCGTACGTTCAGAAGATGCCTTATTATAGCAGTCCGGTGTAGCGTAGGTTACCGCCCGACAGAGGGCGGAAGGGTCGGTCGGAAAGGACCGATGCGGCGGGTAGGACAGGATGAGACTGCAGATGAAGTAATTCAGGGTCCGCGTCAGAAATCTCCTTGTTTTTGACGGAAACAAAGAGTCTCAACTTCGATTTGCAAGAAAAAAACAAAAAAAAACTTTAAAAATACCGGGTGGTTGTGGATCCAAATATGGCGGCCGTACAATCCAGCTCATCCCAGAACTAATAAAACCATAACTGTTAAGTTAATCGCATTGGCGCTTTGCGGCTATTACAGTGGGCGGTCTTTCGGTGATTAATTATTATCTAAGGATCATTACGCGTAGAATTTGTACTTGTTAATAATGGATGGAGAAATTAAGATTGAAACCTCTTTCTCTCCCCTTTTTATTACTCTCTCGAGATCCTTAGAACAACGAGCATTTCTTGATTCGGCTGTTAATTCTATGCGAGCGTCTGTTACCACCTGAACAAACATGGACTCCGGGCTTTGCGGAAACAAAGACGGGTTTTATTAACATCAAGCAGACAGAAATTTCGCAAGCAGGTAGCGGTGAAGAAAAGGCCCCTTGAGAAAATGAGGAATGGATGCTGCTTCTCATTGCGCACGTAACATGAACGCAAACATTAATTCAGAAATAAGTTTTCAATTAAATGCAAAATAGATGGGAAAACGTATGACGGAGACCACTCCTCTCGGAAAGATCCGTCACAACGGCATCTATGACGTCACACTCGGGTCCATTTTGTACTATTTCAAAACTTTTTTATACATTTTATCTGTCTGTTTATTTATTTTTCTAAAAAAAGAAAAGTTGAGAAATAAATATAAGCAGACGAAATTTATAGTTGAACGATTATGTCTTCTTTTTTTTCGGTATGGAATTGTATCAGCGAAGTAATTTTCGTATTTGTTTTTGTCTTTATTGCGCACCTCTAAAATTCTAGTAACCGTGGGCGAGTAGTTGCCAGGTGGCTTCCTGTGGAGAGGACGCAAATGGACGTTGGTACGCAATCAGGTACGATAATCGGCTGTCTGGGTGAGCGGTATTGGATGATAGTTATACTCCTGTGTTGTGTTATTTATAGCCAAAAAAGAAAGCAGATGTCCATAAGTCGTTACGAAGCCAGTATGGACAAGGTAGAAACGCACTTAGCAGCGCTGATTCGTGAGGTCAGACCGCCAGCATATCTCGTGTTTCGAATTGTTGACGGACCCTACGAACTTCAGCTGTTTTCCGATTATCGGACGAGCTTCTAAAGCCGTAACCGAGTTGATCGGTTGCGAATGTTCCCCAACGATTAAAATCTATGGCGACCGCAGAACCAGAAACGTGGTTAGCGGCTTTCGACGTCATCAGAGACCAAGTTTTCAGGCACTATCCCGACCATCTCGGTGATCCAGGATCGCTTTACCAAAGTTAATGGTTGATCTTCAGCCAATATATATTTTTTTAATCAGATTGTCTAATTCGCGGTCCTGTTACTTTCAAAGCAGATTTGCAGATAATTTATTGGTTTCAGAATCGCCAGTAAAAAGCGAATGGAAAACTACCCAAGGTTTAATTTGTTTAAATGTCTACCGAACATCCAACAAAACGCAGTGATTAATATCGTAGGACGACAATCTTGAAATATGTTGGTAAATATTGCACACAGACCTGGTATATTTATTCGGTTCGAAAATAAGTTGCATTGTTTGATAGAAACCCTACTCCGGCTTCTGGACGCAATGTATCAGCGGATCAGTGATGGGTTTCTCGCAGACTTTGCAGCTATTTCCTCCGATGGTTTTTCGTTTGGCTCTTAGTTGTCTCTCTGCTAAGTAGAGTTAACATCCGATCTCTGCGGACAGCTGGAATCCATTACGTGTCTTCGGAGCCATATTGGCTTGGATGTATGACGTTGGAATATGGATATTACAGTTGAGTATTCCTCTCTCTCTCTCTATATATATATATAAAGTAGATACTTCCAAGGATGGATACATAGTCGTCGTCCATCAATTTCTGATGGACTAAACAGTTGTAAGCGCAATGAGTTAAAAGCCTCGCCCAGTCTCTCGTCATGGATGCTTTGCTGACCAGGCAGGTGACAGACAGCCTGTATGGATTAACATCTTTCTGATGAACAGTACTTACCAAAGTCAGTACAGAGATCGCTGAACAGCTGATCCGCAGTTATCTTGCTGCTTGCAGCATCTGAAAGACATTGATGATGAACTAGGTGGGGGTAAATGAGAAACCAAATTTGTGCAAGCGCAGATTATGCACAAACAGCTGACTTAAGACCTGTGTTTACGTTTTTATACCTTCGCTGCTGATGTTGATCTTTGGGGGGGGCAGGAGGGGGGGCATAAGCATCTGTGTTACCTCTATTTCAGTAAAACATCGAAATAAAAACTAGAAAAAAATGTATAGAAGGAAAAAACGTTATCACTAAATCATTGCTGGTTGAGGGGAACCCCGATGGAGAAGTCTTCTGAGGGAGGGGAGAGGAAACAACAAACAGATGGGTATAACGCCATCAAAAGGCAATAAAAGGAGCGGCTTCGCGTTGTAGAGGGATGCTGTATATTATTCTCGGTCCCCCGATATTGCAGTCGATAAATCTCGGTAAACAATACCCACGCGTCCCTCTGTTTGTCTCCGCTCTAATTAATTGCGTCGGGCGCATCTAGCGGTAGGGAGCGCCCCTCTCTCCGCCAATGGGGGTTTATAGGGGTTTGTCAACAAACCGTCGTATAAATCAGGCGGCGCGGCTGCGATATCATCGTATCAGAAAAACGGCGCGCGGGCGGCCATGGGTGAGCGAGGGGGGGGGGGACCTCGTACAGAGGTGTCGAGGGGACAGCAAGGGCGGGTAACCGCCGGGGGGGGCGCGGAGCGGCCACAGAGTCACGTGACAATGTTTTCTTTCCGAACGGGGACCCGTTTCTGTTGGCACCGCCGAGTACCCCCAACGGATGCTGTTACGTAACCTAACTGGGATGCGGAGATGCGGCTGGTCTAGCCAAGTTGCAGAGCAATAAATCGGTGAACTGCAATAATTAAGCCGAGGAAGGTTTATTCCAGCAGCAACGACCAGATATTTGCATTAATGACAAATCGGGAGGAAGACGAGGAACGCGCCTTAGTCACCGCCCGACTACACTGGTCGCTCATAATTAACTCCAGGCTGTTGTTGACTTACCCGTAGTTCTATGACTAAGAGCCAGCCCCTTTCAAAATACTTTTAAGGTGCCGAGCTGGGGGTGGAGCCGAAACATTTCCAGCACTCGTAAATAGGTCGATATTTCAGGCATTTACCAAAGTCCACAAGCGCTGATGTCCTCAGCTCACTCGCCCAACCTCCCCCCCCAACTCCTGGGCTCTATCCACGCAGGGCCCCTCGAGTGTTTAGTATTGACTTGCAGCACCGACGTCAGCCTGAGTACCCGACGACGACGCCGCAGCCGCCAGCCGCCTCTTCTCACGTCCCTGCGATCTCCGCGCTCGCCGACGGTTTCTGTACCCCGGTGGATTTACAACCCGGAAATCAGTCATCCAGAGTTTCGTCACACACACCCTCTCACCACCCCCCCCACCTCCTACCTTCTACGTTCGTATCAGCCTCGTCGCACAGAAGGACCGGGACCCGATTGCAATCGAGATCTCAAGCCACGATTAATATCGTTTCTGCCTTTCGCCTCGCTGTCCCGCGCTCATTGGCGACTCCGGAACGGACGGCGGAGTTGATTCGATCTCGCCCCGACTAACGCGGCCCGAGACCGGTGCTTGGCGACTCAGAATATTCCCCCCCCCCGGCCGAGCCCCATGATCTATCGGCAAGTTTCGCCACGGCTCTCTCAAAGTAGACAAGTAAATGCTTCCCTAAAACCTCTTTAATCATACGTGGAAATATAAACCGTGACATAATAAATAATCTGTACTAACCCGGAACTCGAAATTACAATTTAAAGAAGAAATAATATAAACAAACGATAATAATTTCGCCTAATTGTGAAAGAAAGATGTCTTCTGAAATGAAGCCATTAGGTATCAGTTAATTATAGGTAATTTTAAATAAGCGGCATCAAAAGAAGTGACACATATTTTATAATCGGCTTGGAAAAACGGGATCTTCACATTTTCTTGTAGTGATTAATTAAGTTTCGTTTCTAGGCGAGTCCAGCAGAGTTAATCCGAGATGTAATTTCTCCATCTGGTAAAACGTGACTGGCTGGGACAATGCGTGGGTCACGTGAGGTACTTTTAGCCTCGTTCTGTGCTGGGGCTCTTTGAAGACCCCGGCTGGATTAAGTATGCGATGCGCAATTCCGCCAGTTGGTTCCCGTAGCTGAGCGGGTGGATTTATCGGGAAGGGTTTTACGACACGAAACGAAGCTGATGACGTCAGTAATGGCCACGTCGTAGGATTGGCCTCGACGAGGGGTGGTGGTGGGGTCTTCTGTTGACTGGCTTCGCCGTTGTGCTCTGGATACTCGAACGTGTTAACTATTCAAATCGCCGGCAGACAGACCCATTAAACCCCGTGATACCGAAGTCTC
This sequence comes from Nautilus pompilius, assembly GCA_018389105.1. Lineage (NCBI taxonomy): Eukaryota > Metazoa > Mollusca > Cephalopoda > Nautilida > Nautilidae > Nautilus > Nautilus pompilius. The sequence goes on along the minus strand of JACATO010000946.1, from coordinate 22,675 downwards.
AGACAAAACTGCTGGTATCCTTTTTTTGAGTACCGCTCCATTCGACTTTGTTTCACATGTTGCCAACGATACAGAGACATGGATGGGCGTATAGTAATAGACAACCAATGTGGGCCCAAAAAGGCCCTTCTAGTCACTGGGTTGCAGGCTACAAGATCGGTGCACACCAGGGGAAACCCCAGTATTTCACTAACGGGGTGAGTCGCCTTTTCGAGAGAAGCCGTGACACAACCGCTCAGCGCCAGCAAAACTGATAGTGTGTGCTGCGAGGAGGAGCCGGCTACGAATGTAGTAGATGTGCAGATGGATGGCCATGAGCCCACCAGGCATAACCAAGCCTAAATTACGGCCATATGTCAGTTATCAACCACAACAGACAGCGCAGGTGTTACGACACACTCCTGCGTTTTGGAACACCGTTTCTTCAGACGAGCTCAGGCTTCTCCCCTCTTCTCGGTCATTGTTCTTGTAGCGATTATCGCACTACCGCCGCTTCCAAACCACGACAGGCCAAGGCAGTCTGTCTGTCACAAGGTGGGGTGCGATTTGGGTCACCGGACGATCGTGACTGGCGCTCAGAGAAGAAACTGTTAACTTCTGCCCGATACGTCAACGTTCCTCGGCGGACTTCAAGCTCGACTATGCCAGAGGCAGCATTTTCGTGGGAGATGGTTCCCCAGCTTACACTGATCATGAAAACGCAAAGATGTAGAGGGTCGCAGCACCGACATTCTGCCATTACCTGCCCGATCGCCGGACATAAACTACGCCGAACACGTGCGGGCTATCCTCAGCTAACTTCCGCAAAGGTGTCACCACTGTAACCCACTTTCTGGGACTCCCTTATACGGATCCTGCTCTGGGCATCTCGTCTACATAATCTGTCGGCCTGTGCACCACGAAGTACAAACCACCCGCGTATTTGAACAATGTCATGTACGATTGTGGATCGGAACATCTGTCTCGCAAACTTGGATGGCTACCGACTCGTCACACGTCTGTCTGCTTCTGTGTGTCCACTAACAGCTTCCAGTCATAATGGAAATTCTCTCAGAAAGAGACGAACAATCGCAGGAAGAGCGTCGATGTCGCAGCCCTTATCGGGAACAGCTATGAGGATGGCCGCGGGAGTTCATCGAAACATCAGTACCTCTTCTTTAACGACAAGTTCGGGGATTTAGAAAAAAATAAATAAATAATACAGTTTGTCAGACAGTTCAGCCACGCCACCGAAATTTCTTTATAAAGAAGAAAGAAGGAAAGGAAGGGAAAGAGAAGATGCACGGGAGAACGGCTGCTGGTGATAGATGAACGTCCAGATCCGATGTTACGTCATCGCGAAAAGAGACCGGAAAAAAGCGGCGCCTGGTGGCGGAAAGCAGGGGACGGTCGTCGATTGGACCGTTCCCCCCCACCTCACCCACGACCCCGGGATTCGAACTAATTGGAAAACCCTGTCGCCATCGGTCGGGATGCGTTCCGTCCTCCTCTGCAGCGCATTAGCACCTGCAGCACGTGAGCGACACACCGGCCAGCAGAGCTCGTGTCCGAGTGACGGATGCGTGACAGCTCGTCACGGTTCGGGCGGCGTTGGACTATAGCTTATCGTTAACCCCTCTCCCCCCCCCCGCCAGCCCAGAAAGGCAAACCAGAAATGGACAAAAGATCGCAGACCGCAGATCCGCCTTCATTTGTCTTTCTCCTTCGTCCGCTCCGGTTTCCGATGACCGAGCCGAGTAAACATCTACCAGGTCGGCATAGCTATTATTTATTACCGCAGGAAGTCCATCTGTTGCTACTCTCAGCAAAGCGACCCCCCCTTTTTTTTTGCAAGCCTGCGCTCTGAGCAGATCCAGTACCCCACCATCTAAACCCGTTTGCGGTAAAGGTATCGCACCAGAATAGTGTTTGCTACTATAGCAGCTGAGTCATCTCACTGGCGAGCTTTACGACATTGAATATTCGTTGTGGGTGATGAGGAGACGGGTTGTTCCCGTAAAGTCGTAAGCAAGAGCATTTTGGATGGAACGAACGTTGTTCATCTCTACCCAGCACTCCAATACTCACCCTGTACCTTAACAGTCTAGGGATGTATGGAAGCAAATGACTGCCTACATTGGAATCAGTAGACTGGAAACAGCAGCTAAAAAGTTAACTAGCTCACAGCAACAGGGAGAAATAAGCCATTGAGATTTATTAAAGCAAATTAGCAGTTAGCACTGTATGAAACTGATACTTAGCTAACCACCTGAAGAACTTAGATATGATGCTTCACTTCTGGAAGTCAATTCCAGGAAGAATCACTTATTTTTTTAACGTTTGTATTTTCGCTTTAAAAAGGAAAAGAAATTCTCGATTAAACACATAGATGAGTAAGCACGTGACGTCGATTACGGCTCCGTCGTCGATTACATCTCCGTCTCTCAGTAAGCACGTGACGTCGATTACGGCTCCGTCTCTCAGTAAGCACGTGACGTCGATTACGGCTCCGTCTCTCAGTAAGCACGTGACGTCGATTACGGCTCCGTCTCTCAGTAAGCACGTGACGTCGATTACGGCTCCGTCTCTCAGTAAGCACGTGACGTCGATTACGGCTCCGTAAGCATGTGACGTCGATTACGGCTCCGTCTCTCAGTAAGCACGTGACGTCGATTACAGCCCCCATCTATATTAAAAGTGATGGCAAGCAGAATAATGATTTAATGCGGTTACTGCAAAAACCGCAGTCTAGATCTTTTCCTTTATTCTGGTTGTTTCGGAGCTCGATCTTGTGGTTACAGCTACCTTTCTGACAGTGTTTAACTAATATTAACTTCACGCGTACAGTCTCTCACTGGATGTCGTGATTGTACTCATGGTCTGACTGTTAAGATGTCATTGATTTAAGGTTGACGTGCGCGTCGCAAGACAACCATCTTCACGTGGTATTGCACATGTCTTGTAGTTACCAAGTAAAGACGGTCATAAGGCTCTTCACTGTGACGTGGATTCGATCAACTGATTTTTTTGGCGAATTATGCTTCTATAGTCGCTTATTTAATGTGAACATTTCTCTTCATTTCGATGCCCTTAATGCAACTCAAAGCGTTTGCTTAAATAAACGTCGGGTGAACATTTTCGAGTGGTTTCTTTAGTAATGTGCGAATTCCCAGCAGCCATACTTCTGGACGCCTTTGTAGCGCGGTTAGTCCTAACTGACGACAAAGAAAAAGTACAATAAATAAATTCGCTCGCACTAGTTCAATCAGAATACACATGGTAACATATTCAAAAAAAAGATCACACCTAATGTTTTGGTATGGACGGATAGCAGGTAACACTAAGGTTGTTTTACTAATGTTCTCTCTCTCTCTCTCCTCTCTCTGTACTGACGTCATCTCCCTCTCTCCCCCTCTGTACTGACGTCATCTCTCTCTCTTTAATGACGTCATCTCTCTCTCTCCCTTTGTACTGACGTCATCTCTCTCTCTCGCTCTGTACCGACGTCATCTCTCTTTAATGACGTCATCTCCCTCTCTCCCCCCTCTGTACTGACGTCATCTCTCTCTCGCTCTGTACCGACGTCATCTCTCTCTCTTTAATGACGTCATCACTCTCTCTCTCGCTCTCTCGCTCTGTACCGACGTCATCTCTCTCTCTTTAATGATGTCATCTCTCTCTCCCTTTGTACTGACGTCATCTCTCTCTCGCTCTGTACCGACGTCATCTCTCTCTTTTTAATGACGTCATCTCTCTCTCTACCCCCTCTGTACTGACGTCATCTCTCTCTCTCGCTCTCAGAAGCGATCTACGAACTGGCAGCAGTCTGTAACCCTCGTCACCACGAATTACGCAAATTATCTTGATTCTAACCGTTTTTACCGCTTCCTTGAATTTTCCTAAATTACGCACATTTGAATAAACCCTGATGGCCGCCAGTACAACTGATATCGCCCCGACAACTCACGAGATTTTCGTTTTCTCAGAGCCCAGCGCTATAAACGGTGTCTCCGTCCACAGTTTGTTATCACAGATGGTTTGAATGAGGAGGACAGGCCGAGAAAAATACCGGCTTGAATCTAGAAGTGGCGTTAATTATATCTAAAAGCTGATAGGGAAAAAAAAAATTCTATTCACTTTGGATATATAAATACTGTGGCCTTTTCCACCACATTTAATAAATTTCTGTTTGTTACACTTTTTAAACAAGTAAATAATAGTTGTATTTCTCCCCTTGAAAACCCCCTGTCTTCAAATCTAAGCGCATATATGTGTGTGTATATATATATTAGCTGTAGTCGAAATTATTTTACTCTCTAAATTGCGGAGATTTCAACCGTGAATTCTTGAATTTTTTTCTAGTTTATTACTAAAAAAACGACAAAATCTAAACAATGGGATAATGATATTCATTTTGGACCAGCTTTCTTGAGCAGTCAAGTAAAGAAGACAGGAAAAGTCGCTGGTGACGTCTCGAGATCGGTTCAACGTCATCTACTTGAGACCACCGTCCTGCTCTCTCACTCTCTGTACTGCGTCAACTCTCTCTCTGTACTCACTCTCTCTCTCTCTCTCTCTCTCTCTCACTCTCGTCATCTCTCTCTCTCACTTTCTGTACTGATGTCAATCTCATCTCTCTCTCACTTTCTGTACTGACGTCAAACTCTCTCTCTCTACTGATATCACTCTCTCTCACTCTCTACTGTCATCTCTCTCTCTCTCTCTCACTTTCTGTACTGATCATCTCTCTCTCTCTCTCTTCACTTTCTGTACTGACGTCAATCTCTCTCTCTCTCACTTTCTGTACTGACGTCAACTCTCTCTCTCTCATCTCTCATCTCTCTCTCTCTCTTCTGTACTGACGTCAATCTCTCTCTCTCACTCTCTCTTACTCTCTACTGACGTCAACTCTCTCTCTCTCTCTCACTCTGTACTGTCATCTCTCTCTCTCTCTCACTTTCTGTACTGACGTCACTCTCTCTCTCTCTCTCACTCTCTCTCTCTCTCTGTACTGACGTCAACTCTCTCCTCTGTACTGAGTACTGATGTCTTCTCTTTTACTGACGTCATCTCTCTCTCTCTCTCTCCCCCACGTTACGTGGTTTCCCCGTTGTTGTTCTTGTTTTTTTTTTATTTTTTATTTCGGTTTCCTCTCAACAAAACAAAACAAAAAAAAAAAACGTTACGTTTTATGGCCCTGACCTTTCATGCCGACACCGTTAATAAAAACAGATTTACAATTTATAATTATCTTCGGAAAGCGGCCTCGTGCCAGTTCGGTTTTGCTGGGATGCAAACCGCGATGATTCATGCCTCGTAAAGTTTCGCACTGTGAAATGGAAGCCGCCGTATCTGTGCTCGAACACATATATGATCCATAACGAAATTGAAAGACTGAAGTGCGGCTGTCGCTAATCCCCCTGGCGGCGTGGTCCGGCAGCAACTGTATTCGCCTTTGGTTGAGAAATACGAAGGCGGCCAGTACACACCAAAGCCAGTAGGCCGCCGTTCTTAATCGAAAGTATGGATCGAATGCCTAAAAACCGAACTAAAAAATCTTATAGACTTTCTTAGCGATAAGTTAGTAAGATACCGACGATTTGGCGATTTCCGTCGACCAGCAGGAGATTCGACGCTAGAGGGGCAGTCACGCGAGACTGGCGCGGGATCTGAACGCGATACATCTCTGGAAAATAAGATGGCTACTTTCGGGTTCCGTCCCCCAACCACGTACTTATCGAGAGTTTCAGAGGTGATACCAGGTGTCGTCATCGGGGGTTAGCTAGTTAAACCTAGCAACTCTAAACCTGCTAAAACAACACTGTCGGGAAAGGAAGAGGAAAGACTCCATTCAGCTGCTACTAATTAGTTTACGAGTTTTTAGTATTAGTTTAGTTACTCGCTATTTCGGTTGCCGTGTGTCGCCCTGCCGTTGCCAGGCGCGAATACGGAGATGCTAAACGTACCTGTTGCCTCTCTGCGGTGAAGACTAAATATTACAAACGTAGTAAGTAGGTTATTCAAGAAACCTTAGCCGGCGTCCGACCGTAGAATCCAACACAATACCGATAACTGTCAATAAAAGTATTTAACATACACTTTCGCGCGCGCACTTATTTCTTTGTTTTAAATACAATTTCCAATGGGAGACGCTCGCTCAGGTGTCTTACCTTACCACCTTTAGCCTTCTACGTCCAGCACGGACGGGGGACTTTTCCTGACATACACCCAATTTTCCAGAACCTCTTCCGTCACGGTTCTCGTCTATAGGTTACACCGGCAGAGGAAGCCGTGTTCAGCGGGGGACCGTCTCACCAGCGTGGTTTCCTCAGGTTGGACGCGCAAAAAAGATCATTAATTATTTATTCATTTTCCGCTGCTTTTTTTTTTCTGACTTCGATCTTTGCCAAACCGAAAGAGATCGATAGGACCGATGTTCGTAAATGCGTCTTGAAATTTTGGTTGCCACGTATGGTATTTTTTCGTCCATGAACCAGCAAACAGATCGGCCGTCCGCCGGAGGAGACCCCGCCACGAGGCCCTTAAACCAAGCGGAGGTTGTTCTTACCAAACTCTACATTCTTAGATGTGGGAGAGAACCGGATGGTGAAGGAGAGAGAGAGAGGGGAGGGGGGGGGAATCATCACGATGAGAAGATGCGCCAATCGAAAGATCCCGAACAGGATTCGAACTCGAGCAAAAACAACCGTCGCAGTATAAACGTTCGCCACTAGATTATACCGCCGCCCCGTACAAATGTGTTAAGACGGGATTTCCCCAAACTGGGCCCCTCTAAAGTCTAAATAAGGAAATTAAAAGACGTGTAGATGGGTCCCGCCAAACCTGTGTATATCATATGTACACATACCGCGGTCGATTCAAGGTCCAGGTAGGCTGTCGCTTACTGCAGGGATATTACTCACAAGGAACTGGACAGGGGCCTACTATTAACTGCCATTTAGTTTGAAAATGCGCTAATATTTACAATATTAAAAAGGAAATTGTACGTCACAGACAGTGAAAATTCGTGTGCCCCCCCCAATAGACATGTACTGTGTGCTCCCCTGCCAATGGCCTAATAGCTTCGTGTGACCCCCTCAGATATGCACCGTGGCTCACAGAGGCGCTGTTAGGGGGTCAGGAGTAGTGGAGCGTGCTTAAGCGAATCAATTCGTGACCTCCCTTCTCCAAAAAAAACAATAAAAAAGTAAAAAAAAAATAATAATTCAGCCACGCGGGTTTTGCGGACCAACGAGAAACAGATAATCATAATTGGCCTTAAAGGGGAAAGGTTTACATGGACAGGGGTTTCGTGCCGCTAGTCGACATGTTTAAGAGAGAGGAGAGGAGTTTGCTTGTCTTCGGGCGGCGGCGGGAGAGCCCCGAGGGGGTAGACCATCAGCTCTGACGTCAGACGGTGCCCCCCCATCTCATCCGTTTTCAGACTTCCAGAAGTCGTTCACCGTAGAAGTACCGACCATCGTTTAATAAACAACCTACGGGGGGGGGGGTGTTTCCTGTCGAATTTTCCTGATTAAAGCCGAATCTTCGGGTATGAAGGCGGAGCCGCCTCGGCGAATTACCGGCCTCCGCGAGAGTTTAACGAGACAATGAAATCTCACTCCGGCGTCAGCCGCCATAGTCTCGTCTCGCCACGTGCGAGGATGGCTTCTTGTGGCGACGAAACCTTATGGTTGTTGATTGTAGCGAGTTGGGTGTCGTCTCCTGATTTTCGGTACATCTGTCCACGTGCTAAACAACCGGAAATGACGGCAGGTTTAAATGCTCACTGCTGTTGAGTTTGTGTGTGTGCGTCTCTCAGCTGCGATTAAAGAGATGACGTTGACTGCTTTTAGCTGATAGCAGATTTCCTCAGCCCCTGCAACTGAAAAGGTGAAAGTGGTTTTGTTGTTGGCGGGTCTGAAATAAGAAAGAAATTAATTAAAATCTTTGAATAAGATGGTATTCGGCCAACAGGTGAGATGTTTTTTTTTTTTTTGTGAAGAGAACCTAGAAGCACCGGTTAGCATTTATTCGTGTTAACTGGCTGTATAATGAGTCAAATGCAGTTATTATGTTAATGGGGTTGTCACAGCCCCTATGACTCAAACTGCGCTTAGTAATACAGATTTGAAGAGCCCAGGTGAATTACAGAGGAAGGAAAACCAGTTTCCGAACCGATGGCGACATCCTCTGATTGCAGTACCCGCTCACCCTAGATCATGACGGATAATAGGCATTTTTTGCGGAACCCCAACTGGGCAAACTTTCCATTTATCTGTCGGCAGAGCTCCTACGACAGCTCTGTTGATAAGGGTCTTCCCCCACCCCCCCAACCTTTCTCGGAATATCATCAACAGTTAATTAACCAACATTTCTCCTAGCGTTTGCGGAATTTTCTGTTGGTCTGGACGCCCAGCTGCAATCAGGAAAGACGGGCGCCAAATGACTCGGCCGGTCGACTCGAGAGACGCCGGTTAAAAGCTTTTCAGCGCCATCTTTCCGACAAGCGGAAGGGGTCATTTAGATCTCTGTCTCTCACTGGGGAGGTTTCTCCCCACCCCCCCCGAGGATCTTGTCTACCTTTTCGCTACACGGCGGCCGGTCGGAGCCCCGTCGCCGGATATTCGATACGTCTGTCTGCCAGTGAGGGGGGGGGGGAGGTGACAATAAGCCAAATGTATTGAAATAATTGGAGATGATATTGATGTTTTCCCGGCGTTCAAAGGTTTGTCGTCCATCGTCCGTCGCTGAGCAGGAGACACTGGGGGCCCTCCCATAACTGACCAACAAGAACAGCGGGCTTCCTGGCTGGGGTAATTGGGGGGTGGGGAGATGAACATGGCTCTGTTGTCAGCGGGTGCAACATGAGAAGGAAAAACAACAACGGGAAACGATTCTAAAGAGTCCCGGACGAAATTAAAGATGATCAGCGTGAAGCTTGTGCTCTTAAAACCCTGATCAGAACGAGACAAACACTGATCGATCGATACTTCCGGCCCAACTCGCCAGATATCGAACAGCCAGTAGCCATCAGACCCTAACTAAGCCCCACCCCTTTTTTTTTTAAAAAAGACCAATTTCTAATTTTCGGATCAGTCGACGCATCTCCCACCAAAAGCATTTATTAAAGTCCAGCGCCACGTGTGTGTGTGTGTGTGTACCTGGGCCGTTCTCCGTCTCTCCCCCTCCCCTCCAGCGCCCCCTGGCGGCCGCCCATGTAATCCGCGAGCTTATTAAAAGTTAGAACGTAGGACCGCTTTCCATCTTCGCCCCTGGCAACCGGGCACCTGCTGCTTCATTCGAACAGCGCGGAAACAAGAAACGGAAGTCGCGCCGAGAACCGGCCGAGGGTTTTTTTTTACCTTCGAGATAACCGCCAGGCGTCGCCTGTCCTCCGTGAAGATACGCGTTATGGCTCCGCGTAATTAGAAAAAGGCTGCTGGCAAATACTTTCGCCACTCGGGAGTTTTATTATCCGCGCTCCCCGGGCCGGTAATTAGGGCGAAGGTGGGGCCGTTCGGGTCGGGGGAGAGGGGGGGAAAGCCCCCCCCCAACGTCTACGCCCTATCGGTAATGAGTTTGACCCGGACGCTGGAAGTTGTGACGTCCACTCGTAATAACGTCTCTCCCTATATTTGTCAGCGCCCCCCCCCCGCACCACCAGATACCGCCGGGGGCCCCCCCCAACCCTTCCTCTTTTATTTTTGGGCCCTCACGGAGGCCGCGCGGGGTTCCATGTGAACCCCAGCGGTCGTCCGTCTACTCCGCTCGCATTTCCAAAGTTGCTACGAAGGGTGCGCACTAGAACAGCTCGACTCCCGCTCGTCTTCCCCGTCTCAATGTCTACCATTCTTCTGCGCGTGTCTGCAATATATTTTCTGATAACATTTAAATAAAATAGGGGCTGCAGTTTGTTTCCTTTCCCTGGCGCCCATTAATTTATTTAGCAATTCATCAGCTCATTTTCTCCTAACCTGCGACCGAGCAGAATATCTGTCTTCCCTCCCTCTCCTCCCCCCCCGCACCGGTTTAGTCTCCTTTTGTTTCCTAAAAATCAATTTCCTCTTCCTACAGTCCGAACCTTTTTGACCACAACCGTGAGCCCTTTTAGGGACTGTTTTCAAATGGTGCTAAATGGATTTCGATAAGCCCCAGACCGATGTGACTCCTGCTACTCTGGCGAGCAGAGCTTCCCCGTTCACCTCTCGTTTATTAATTTACTGCCGACTCCGGTCGTCTGCTTTCTTCCGATCCTTCTCCCTCCCTCCCGATCCGAAAACGCGAACAAAGGTCTGCAAACAGAGATGACTAAGTGCAAAGAGGTGACCGGTCAGGGGCCGTGCCAGGGCCTTGCTTATTGCATTTAAAGATGCCCAGTGTGTCGACCAGCGGTTTGGAAGCAGATTGGAAACGGTAATCTGACGGTCGTTCGGCCAGCGGGACGGCCTTTGAATGGCACCGGTGGCCGGCTAATCGAGGCGCTCGCGCACTGGGGCCCCAGCAACGAAATTACAGGCTGGAGATCGATTGTGAAACTTTGTTTGGGGAAGAATCAAACACGTGAAAAATCAGAAGAGACGGAGCGCACTAGTCAGACTAATAAATTGGCAAGCGCTACCTTTGGGCGCGTGTACAATGGAAACGGCGAGGAAGAGAATCGAACAAGAAGCCAAGAGGAGGAGCTGCCAGCCCGGGCTATCAGGCCACCATCTCGAGATGAGCATCAGCAACCTTTTCCCGGTTCTCGTTGATACCGCTGTAAAGATCTGGAAGTTCCACAATCCAATATGTACGCGCCAACAGCAGCCATTTATAATTTCCCCTTTAGGGGATTTATGCCAACTTATCGTTTACACGAGAGTTTTACGAAAAATAGCGGGAGATACAAAACATAATGAACTTCGTACTGTCATCTATTTAGGGACCTTTTAAATGTTGTTTTGACTTCCTGTCGTTTACCCAGCTTTTATAATCTGCAGCCTTTCATTTAAAAAAAAAAATAAGAAACAAAAATATATATAACCAGCTGTTTATAAAACATTCTGTGATCGCTTGTTAATGTTATTGTATAGAAATGAAGTTTACGAAGGATATTCTGTTAACAAAAGCTACCCAAACTAATTTTATAAAATACTATTCCTGGCAATACTTCCCTTTCTGCTCTCCGGCTTGGTAAAGGTGTCTCTGCTTCTGTAAATACGCGCCCAACTGTTTTCCTGTTTGTTTGGTTTTCGTGCTCTGTTCAGATGTGAACGTTTGCCCTGACGGCACCAAGCCGGTTTCAAAAGTCAGAGAAAAGAGGAGCGCCTCGTGATCTTTATGACACGGTTAGCGGATCAAGCGTTTATTAGCTGTTGATGTGCTCGTCCATATGTTTCTATCCCGAAGCAACACAGTTGTCTTTCGTGAGCTCTGCTCTGCTCTGCCCTGGCACGGCAATTGTTCTTTCCTCCGATGGCTAGTATGGTCATAAAAGGAAATTAAATTCCCTGGTGAGCAGGAAGTACCTTATTTACACCTTGGCGATCTGAATAATTCATTAGCTGTGTGGGCGAACCTCCTTGAATAGATAGACCAAAGGATAATAAGAGAGAGAGAGAGAGAGGAGAGAGAGAGAGAGAGAGAGGTGACGTCAGTACAGAGAGAGAGGGAGAGGAAGGGGAGAGATAAAGAGAGAGAGAGGTGACGTCAACAGTACCACAGAAGACAGTAGAGATGACGTCAGTACAGAGAGAGAGATGACGTCAGTACAGAGAGAGATATGACGTCAGTACAGAGAGAGAGAGTCTTTTTCTTGTCCTTTTCATCATTTGCATTTAATCAAGTAAATAGATCAGTTTATTTTGTTGTATCCTTACACAATTTACATATAAAACGGCGTTTCTTTGTTTTTTTCTAAAAAAAATTTCAAATACAGCTTTATAATTGTATGCCAATGTATTTTTCTACTTCATCTCTGTCCGATGATCTTCTGCAATAATGGCTAAGCTAAAAGCATGATTGTAGATAAAAAAAAAAATCTTTGAAGTTACAGACAAGGAAACGGGCCCCAACCTTTGCTGATAATCTACCAAGGTTATCGCCCTTTGTATTCGCTCACGTGAACTACGCCCCACGACAAGGTAGCGACACTTGACCCCTGCTTCGTACCTCCACAGCGTTTTCCTGTGCTGCCAGTATCAGAAGTCTGCGGAAATGCGGAAGATCAAAGGCACCAGTACGTGCGCTACTTAAAATACTTGAGAAATCCGTTTAGCCCGGGAAATCTCTCGCCTGACACCGGCCACCTTTGCTGACATACGAATAATATCGGCATCTTAAAGGGGTCTGATTTTTCGTATGATCACCCGATTTGTATGTATACTTCAGTCATCGTAAGTGGGATCTCGGTGGTGTCAGATAATGACTTGATAGGTTCACACCAACGAGACCCGACAGTTTGTACTCTCGTTACTACGGGAACAGCGTGACGTCATTACAGCGATGGGAGGTCCTCCCAGGCTTTCCTAATTAACAACTGTTGTTCCCTCTTATCACGGTAACAGAAAATTGTTCCGTGGTTGTGTTGGATCCCCTTTCGTTTTCCCGCAAGATGACGACTTGCGGATGTTTTTGTGTTTTTGGTCGCTCTATTGAAAATCGCATGACTGCGGTTGCGATAGCTAAGAAAATATCGCATCCATAATCTTCCTTAACTAATGTCGAGAAACTCACAGGAAACAACTGGACCGTGCGTTGAAACCAAAAAAAGACTACTTAACCTCACAGATCTGGATAGTAAACCGAATCTTGCTGGTAGCGAGGCTTGCTTGACCTTACCAATCATCTCGGCCGGCCAACCACTTCCACAGTGACGTCACGTCCTTGACCTTCTCGGTTATCGGCTCGTTACGCATGCGCAAGCTGTCCCGTTTAGCTACTACGTGCCTGGTTAGATTGACGGCTTGCATTACTCAGTCGGTAAGCAGTTAGGAGAAATAATCAAGTTTGTAGTTAAGGATACATGTGTGTGTATGTGTGGAGAGAGAGAGATTGAGAGAGAGAGAGAGGGTATATACAGGGTGTCGCAAAAGCCGCGTCCCATAGGGAGTTTGAATAAGAACAAGAAAAACTCTCTTCCTCTATTTTCATTTCTTTAAATCAGGTGTCCGAATTGTTGGCCGTTAACTCTGAAGCAATTTTCGATCCGACGAACACATGATGACGTCTGAGCCTTGCCTTATTGCAGCGACGCTGACTTGAAAGGACTAAGAAAGTTTTCTCTACGGGGCGATTCGGGTGATGAGACTGGCGGTGACTTGGAGAAACCGGGAGTCATCTGACTAGCGTTGTAAAGGATTTCACGGAAGCCAATGAAATTGTCGCTGTGTCGTCATCCCTGCCGGTGGGACGTGTCTGAGAGCCATCAATAATTGTCAAAAGTGCATCAGGGACGCCGAACGATCTGCGGATTACACCATTGGAGGCGTAGCACAGGATGCGATTTAGATGGCTCATCGACAGCATGAGGAGACGCTGATATCTGAACTATGCTGGGCGCCAGTAGGGGGCATGATACATCTCTGAAATGTTTTGGGTACTGTGACGTTGTTTGACAGCGAACAGTTAGAACTTAAGTAGCTACCAGTTTTCCACTAATTCCCACGGGATGCTGCGTTTAATGAAATACAATGGATTTTCAGACCACGCCGCCTAGCTTCTTTTTTAAAAATTCCAGCCTCTTGTGCACCGTACAGGTTGGTGCATTTAGCTACTTTTTAAGCAAAGAATCGTTCTGGCTTGAAGAGGGCCAAGCTGGCTGCCTCAGAACAAGGGAAGGATGCGGCTGTCTCGCTTAGCAAGCAAAGCGCAGAAGATTTGGGTTTCAGGCGGAAACAATGTAAATCCCGCTAGAGGGACAGGGTTGTAGAGGGGTGGGAGGAAGTATAATTCTCTAAACTATCAGAAACCTATCAGAAATCAATCTGGTTCCAAGAGGGGATAAGAACAAGGGTACAACTGTTTTTTTTCTTTTTCTTTCCCTTTTAGGTATTTCTTCGCTTGATTGATGACTTTAAAAATTTTCTTCTTATCACTTGCGCCTCTTGATATCTTCTTTCTCGTTTGGTAGGAGCGTCGACACGGTCTCAACCTACCACCGATAACAGGACGGCACCCGCTCGCAGACCGAAGACTTCCGCAGACAAGAGAAACTTGGTTCCGGCCGAGCTGATTAGATCGTCGCTCGAGTTTTCTATTGTCTGCTTGTTGCTTTCGAACACAAAAATCGCTATTGCACCGGTATAGAAATAGTACACATATATTTGGAGGTCCCTCCACGAGACATGAAAAAAAAAGGGGTCTAACATTGTTTTACGCTTTAATATTCTTACTGCTATTGGCAGATTTAGTTCGAATCAAGCGCTTATTCTCACGAGAACCCATTTTCTCCATTTTGTCTTTTCTGTATCGTTTACATTTGAAATTAGAATAAAGGATGTAAAAAGCTGAAGCTGATAGTTCCTTTTTTTTTTAAATCCAGTATTTAAAAAAAATACAAATAATTTAAAATAAAATTAGCTTTTTACGCCTTTATTTTGTGCAGAAAAATATAATTTAATCAGCTACAAATAAAAATTGACTCGTTTTCTAATTTCTAAACATTTATATTCTGGATTTTATCATGGTTATTATTATTTTTTTAATAAGATAACTGCGGGTTTTCCTTTTTTTCCATTTTCAATTGTAGTTATTATAAGAATTTTACCTCGATCAGTCGCCGCTGCAACCATCAACGTTCATCAACGTTCATCAACGTTCATCAACGTTCATCGGCATTCATCCCAGTTCATGCGAAACACCGGACAAAAATGCCATCTTTAACGGGTGACACAGAGCCCCGAAGGGCTACGTTTGCAGGGTATTTACGTGGCATTCGGTATGGTGGGAGGCTGGCCCCTTTCCACGTTTCCTCGAGTCGGGGTAGAGACGAAGCAAAGACGGATTCGTCAAAGCGAACTCTCTCTGAACTACTGACGCGACGCCCTTTTCCTCCTTCGAAACGCCACGCGAAAGAAGGCGACGGGTCTGCGCGTGAACGCCGGAAACCTGTTGGCGAATCTCGAGAAGAAAACTAAGGTCTTAGTGGGGGGGGGTAATTTCGTGCTTCCCCCCCTTACGCTTTCCGCCCGCCCCCCCCAAGCCTGCCTTCCACCAGTCCTCGGGTGGAGACGATATCAGCGAGCCGAAAAATCGATGGCGGAGCTCGACCTCACAACGCAACATCGTGATGTAGTTTCGCTTCTTTCTCTCCATCTCTCCCCCCCAGCCCCTGCCCAGCCCCTGCCCCTGCCCCTACCCCCTTGTCTGCCCACCTCCAACTCTCCCGCAGACGGTGATAAAGTTCCCCCAATCAATACTGATATTAACGGAACCCCGAGAAAGAAATTATTGCTAATAAAAGAGACTCGGAGAGCCGTCGCTGCGAGACATCCGTCATATTATCGACTATCATCCACCGTTCTTTTCAGCTTCTGCTGTTTGCTCACTCGCCAGGGACACGCTGAAGAGCTCTTCAGGAAAGCACATTCCACTGATAACTATTGGTTTACGCCGCCAACAGGAACAGCAACAGCAGAAAAACCAAACCATTATCTGTGCTGTCGCATCAAGAGGAGAAATTTCTTTCTTCATCTCCAGACACTTATCTGCTCTCTCCTCCTCTTCTCTCCATCCGGCTGCAAAAATGTAATATGGCTTTTATGATGTCCACTTGCCGGGTTTCGATAAACAATATCAAATTTTGAATCCTACGTCCGAAACCTTCATTATATCTTTGGGGAAGGAAAGCGGCCCCCATTTTCTGCATCTTCGTGTTTGTTTTCTGTTTTTTTGTTACAGCTTCCCAATCCTCCTCGCCTTTCTCGCCTCCCTGCAGCTCGCAACGACACTCACGGCAGTCGACGGGCTGTGAGATCATTTCCGACAGAAATCTAGCTTTTGATCGCTTTTGGGGAATAATCCGTCGGATGTGTTCCCCGGTCTCCTTCAGGCCAAACGTTTGTATCTTCGTTCTCGGGATCCCCCCCCACCAAGCAAGACCCAGAATTCGAGAAATTGTTATCCACGAGGAACCGCGTGACCGATTACGTTATTAACGTTTCTTTATTACCCGATTTTTACTTTTAGATAAGATTCATAAATTAGATACATCCATGTACATTCCAGCGCTTCCTGAAACTGGGCGATACCGTGTCCGATTATCCCGACATCCTCCTCCTCCTCCCACCAGAGTTTTAATTACGTTTTCGCTTAGTTTGGTTAACTGATACATTGCGAATTGTTGTTGTTGTTGTTTTTTCTTCCCCCGGTTTCAAACATAGACTTCTGTTTTTCTTTCCAAGATGCAGTAACCTTTTTCTGAGTGATTGGAATAAACATCTTTCTGTTTAGAGGCGGACTCACATTTTCTTTGTCTGTGGTTTAGACGGTAGAATTCTACCATTCATGCGCGGACAGCCAGGTCGAGCTTCTTCTGCTAGTTTTTAGCTTAACTGGACGCCGAAATAAACTCACGGGTTCTAACTTGGTTCCCAGTTTCTTTACGATTCGATTTCGACACTAGATTCCTAATGCAGACCTACTGAAGGCGTGTGGGAATTAAGTCAGTTAAGTGTTCTCGTTGCAAGACGCCAGACACCGGCGGACCACGTTTGAAGAATTGTGACTGTTTCTGTTTGTTACCCCACCGATCGCCAATTCCTACAGCAGCTTAGGCCGAAGAAAGAATTTCCGCACATGCCTCGGCATTCTTTGGCGGGTTGGAAAACATTCTCAGCCCTGCTCTGTGTATACTTCGCTCCACAGAAACCAATTATGTCCACGCAGCCAACGTAAAAACCGACGCAGACCGGAACTCCAACAATAGGAACTTTTGGCTGATGAAACTGGGACAAGAAGACGATAATTTTCTGTCATCAGAGTTCGTTATCTACGTCTTCAGTTTATAGCATCGAAGGAAAGAGCCAAATAACAGAATAAGAAAAATACCAACTCCGTCTTCGGACGTCTTGACTTCCAGACCTTCCTCCGCAAATAAAACCAGTAACGATAATGCAAAAAAAAAATCTAAAGTATATCACTTAATTTTTGTTTCCCTTATCTGCTCCATTAGGAATTATTTGGATGATTTCAAAGAGCTCTGCCTCGTAACTTTCAGCACTTTGTCGCCTGTTTAATTAAAGATCTCCAGAAACAAACGCGTTTTCTGTAAACTAGCCAGACGCTTCTGTGTAATATATGAAACTCCGCCAAACTTGTCCCCCTTTGTATAACTGTCGCCATTTTGCAGGTTATATAAATTATCTCCTGATTTTTGAGTGAGCCACCAACACAATGAGGCGCTGACACATCCTGAAAATCATAAAACCTAAAGCGAAACTGTCAGCTATGTGAACAGACGCCATGTATTTTTTGTATATACATGTATATATAAAATACGGCCACGTTGTCAATTATATGAACTAAAGTGAAAGTGCTGATTATAAAATAACAACACATTTTGAATTAACCTCATGTTGTGAATTATATATAAATTGAAGCTGTTTTTCTTCAATAATAATAATAATAATAATAATAATAATAATAATAATAATAATAATAATAATAATAAGTAGCAGTACTAGTATGAACTCAGTCAGTGGAACAGAACCCTTTTGAAGATGGACGCCGGATCGTGGAAGCCCACGACGGTTAACTCGTCACCGAGAAGCATCCGAGGAACGTATTTTAATAGAAAACCATCCATGCCCACATCTCATATACGATTCAAGAATTACATAAAGTACTAGGTTTAATTAATTAACGACTAGTTTAGCTGCTGTTTTGATTTAATCGTAACTTCAAACCGAGGAATATATTTGGAGAGAGCGGCGCATAGCATCGAAACTTCCAGGTTTTTTTTTTTCTTTTTTGTTACTGAGACTGAGAAAATTCCTTCTCGCAAAAGCAGGCGTTCGGAAACAAGGGGTCTGAGAGCCTCCTCAGAAATTACAGGAATATCATTTGTTGGAAAGGATACTCAAAACCGTCCTCTGTCGCCCTCGAATCTTTGGAAGAAGTTCTTCAGGGTAACATCGGAGTGGAGTTCGATGAGAGGCTCCATACGCTCTGCATGTTAAGGTTTTGAGTAGAAAATAGATCCAGTATCCAATGCCTTTCCTCCAGTCTGGTGACTTCTTCCCTGCGGAAAAGCATGTCGCAAAATTTTCTTCTGGGCCTTTCAAATGAGAGGGCACGGGTCCTTTGATCTCTTTAGACTCGTCTAGAAGAACCAGTTGTAGGGTCGGAAAGCTTGAGAAATCTCCGAGCTCCATCTCGTCTTTCCTCAATTTGGGCTTCACCTTGAACGCCTCCACTTTGCCGTGTTGAGTGAAGACATCGGTCTCACCACCTCGCAGTCAAAGAGTTCACCTGATCAAGCACAGCCGCCAGGTAGGCCAATTCCGACCTCCAAACAGGAACTGAGTAAAGGGATGCCTTCTCACACGCTTGACCTTAATCAAAAACGCAACAATTTATTCTCGTAATTTGAACGCCACAATGTGATCTGAACACCTGTTCATTATTAAGCTTTTGGGGGCAAACGAGTGGGGCCGAGCCTTCGACCTCAGACCAAGGAGGTGGGGGGTAGTGGTCTTCCTCGTTTGAATTTTAAACTGAGCAAATGGTTAGGTTCCCATTTTCGAGAAGCCCGGAGACAAACGGCAGTCACGTGTCGAGCTCCCAAACCCAACTGCCAGCCAGGTAAGTCCGACGTTTGACCTAGTAACCGGAGGAGGTTGTTAAAGATACAGCAACCTTAATTTGTTTAACTAGTGCAGTGCGCAAAACGCTAAAGATGGAGCAGTTGAACGAAGAAGTACATAACCCATCGGACCCTATTTACTGTAGCTTACTTTCGTTGTCCTGCAGAATTAAGTTTTGAAATATACCGTAAGTGGACTTCAAGGGATGCTGGGCTGATTCATCACCGACATCAACTTCTTAAAGGTTTGAGTGATTATTCGATACTGTAAATTGTTTAACTGAACATTTTGTCTATTTTCTTTCAGTCCTGCGCCCCCTTCTTTAAAATGAATCAGTCAGCTCCAGCAAATTTCTTCTTATACATCCTCGTCCGAAGTTCCTGAGACCAATTCACCTCTGCCCCTGGAGAAGGATGATAAGCGAAACTCCGAGAGGAAGCGACTCAATTATGGGGGGGGCCACTAAAGAAAAAAACATATCGCCAATGTCATAAAGATCACCGATCTTAGTACAGGAAATAAGTCAAGGTAATGGAATGAGGGCTGGGTTGCTTTTGGATTTTATCTTCCTAATTATCAAACGCTGTGCTCTGAACCAGAAGAAGAATGTCTAATTTGTGGAGAGCAGCTGTGCAGCTCTTCTCCGGCTACGACGAAACCAAAGCGGCATCTTAAGGCGAACCGCGAAGAGTACACAACCAAAACAAAGGGGCGTACTTCGAGAGGATGCGTCAACCTTCCTACAAGCAAAAAGACCCCTTCAAGCCTACAATGGTGTCTAATAGTCGACGTACATCATATCGCAGCGCTGATGTCTTGCGTAAGCAAAAGAGGGGGTCCTCTCTTACTGAAGGAGAAGACGTCTTGAGACCGAGCCTTTCCATTGCAGCTGAAGAGCCTCGTGGTGAAAATTGGCTGTCAAGAGAGTTACGGACCCTGTCTTCGCCCGACGACGCGATGTTTTCGCCGCTGCTTCGAACATCAGCCTCGACCTGGCAGATCAGCTGCTTCCGCTAGTTCGGTCCGCAGACCGCCGAGTCCACTGACGCGAGTGGTCGAGCGCAGCTGTCCCGAGACCGAGACCGAGACCGTCCGATAAGAATGCCTTTGTGTTTTCGGACGCGGGAGTGTCAACGACACAACTGAAGTCGTTTTAGTGAGTTGATAACGAAAGCGCAGCTGGGCCGATTACCGTAGATCGGCAAGCGATACCGTTGGGGGTAGACTGGGTAATTACCGGAATACGACCAGTTGCCCCCCCCCCACAACATTGCGTTTTGGAGCACCGCATCATTCATCGCGGGGCACTGGCTGTGAAACGATGTACTGCAGGGTGTCGACGGGGAACTTGAGGTTGTGATTAAAAACTGCGCGAATGTATCCAGGCCGGTGGAAGGGGAGAGAACTGTGCGAATGTTCCGGGAACTGTGAGAGGAAATGGGACTTCACCCGAAAGTACACCGGCTGTTGAGGGGGGAGAGTTCTCACCGGGGCAGACCGAATGAAATAAGTGGGGCCGAATACTTCTTTTGAACGGCGTAGTACCTCATTGTGACGTAACAGTATTCGCATAACTCAACTACACGGCGCGCGAAGGGAGCTCGAGGCGGGACTGTTTAGGGATTCTGTTCACTTAACAAAGGAAATTTGTATTTTGCACTTTCCTTTCGCCGAACCCTTGCGTGACCCCAACGGGCCGCCGCCCCGCCCCTCGCTGAAGCGTTGACCTAAGTAAGCCAAAATGGCTTCTTGCAGCCCCATAGTTACTCACTGAACCACCTCCAGCTCGCACGTTTAAAGATACCCGGATGGCTGGCTACAATTCCCGCAGAATACGGAGACATAAGTACACGTAATTCCACATTTTTTTTGGCTCAACCATTAGCGCGAACTGCACGACGACTCGCGTTCGCAGTTCCGGTCTGTCGTGGCCACTTTGTTTACGAAAGGCCGCCTGCCCGGCTCTCTCGTCTCCATAGTTACAAAGATGGCGCCGCGTAAAAAAATATGCGTCGGTCGTATTTATCGTGGGATAAATCTCGTCAGCGGCCTCAGCTCTTGCGTGTGTATTTCCAGCTGATCCAGTGAAAGTCGATCGTAAATATAGTGTTACAGGCTGGCAGTGTTGACGAGCTGAGTTAAGAGATACGCCGTCATGTCGTTTATATACACACATATATATATATATATATATAATATTTAGTGGTGGTGGGGGGACATGGAAGCGAACGATCACTTAGCCTCATCTACAGTTGCCTGGGTTACGTTTTTCCAAAACAGTAGCGACCCTTAAGAGACTGCCGTGCCCCATCACTGTCTGACTCCTAAGTGTGGAAGTTGGACCTACCGCCCAATGTTTCTGTTGCTTGGTTTCAACCTGACCTTTAGGAATATCATTTGAAAAGAGACAGACCATCGGTCGACACCGACCGGAATTCAGGCGGTGAGAGCCAGCCACCGAATTCTACGAGAAATATTACGTTTCAAATATTTAAATTGTTTTTGTTTTTTTTTTGCTTGTTTATTATTATTATTATTTTTTTATAGTTTTAAAACAGATTTAATTCACAGAATACATTTCGATTATTTTGTTTGTCTGCAACATCCAGCGGAACACACACACACACAGACACACCCACCCCACCTGGTGTCTGTCGGTTTTCTAAAACAAGCGAAGCTCAGTTACGCGCCAATGACAAAAGGTTCCCTTCTAGAACCCTTTAAGTTCATATTTGTGAGGACCCATGCAGCAGGTTGATAAAAAAAAAAAGGAACGAGAAGAAACCTTATTAGGGAGGTACGCCAAACCGAGACCGGTTCCGACCGGGATTCGAACGACAAACTCTCGGTTACTTTGCTTCTTTCCCAGGGGTGAAAGCACAAAGACTTGGAAACAATGAAAGCGAAATATTAAGAAACAGTTCAGTCATAATAGACTCACCAAAGCTGTTAAGGGCGCCTTCTAGCGGTAATGGCAGAATACGGTCTCATATTCATATTCTATGATCACGGAAATTTACTAAAAAAAAAAGGGATATACACAGAGGAACCTATGTGACCGAAGACATTTTCCACCCACTTCTCCCGAACCCTCAGTCTAAGTGGAACTCCTCCCGTGATTTTAGAGCGATTTGAGTGGACACTTTTTACGAATTACTAAATTCAAGGGAGAGAATTTTGGTTAATCCCGATACTTTTCAAACATGGGCGGCAACGACCAGCTCTTTTATCAGGAAGACCACAAAAGAGGCGGATTCGTCATGACAGCGCATAGTTCTGTAAATCTACGACAGACTAGCGGACTTCACACGGCGAGGTCTCCCAGGACACACCACACAAAAACGATGACCAGATAACGTTATGGTTTGGATAATCGAATTTTCTTTGGTTGAAACAAGGAGATAGAAACGAATTAATACCTGTGGTCTTTGAGACATGAAACGAACAACCACGTTGTTAGACTATTGTCTGCGCTATAATAGGGCCCAATTATCAGTATCAGGTAAAAATCAATAGACTGGGGACAGCAGACTTTCCCCCAAGAGTCACGTCTTCGATTAATTGGAGCCCGGATAAATACGGCTCTGCTCTACCCGAGACGGTTACAATTGATTCTTTTCCCCCGCGTTTTAGATTTAAAAAAAAACAAAACAAAATAACTGTTCTAGTCACTCGCTATTTTATTTCCTACCAACTGTATAGACGTGGTTCGGATTTATGAGCTAAGGACCAAGTTCCGAAGGTAGTTTACGTACGGAAAGACAGAGTCAAAATGGGTCGGCCATGTTACCTCCGCGGGTCTCTGCGCTGCGCCTGCAGAGAGAGAGAGAAGAGAGAGAGAGAGAGAGAGGAGAGAGAGAGAGAGAGAGATAGAGAGGGAGAGAGAGAGAGAGAGAACAGAGAGATGG